>OU015499.1:141582409-141662409 GCA_907164885.2 Dolomedes plantarius | reverse complement strand
TGCGAGTTTTCGCCAAATAAAGTTTTCTCTTAACAAAACCACTAATCCCATCGATTTGTTGTTTTCTCTTGAATCATGGAGAATGTCATAAAAGAAGTAATGTCGGAAATATTACAATCTATTTTATGGGGGTAAATGATCCCATCCGTTGTTTTATAAGTTAAGCTTTCTAGAGTAGCATCGACATGGCGGAAGAGTGAACGTTCCGTAATTCTAGCCAAAATTTTTTTGAACATGAATTATTATCATCTGCAAGACCCTGCTAATGGAGACGAATCTGCTCAGTGTAGTCCAAGTGAAAATGAATCGAATGAGAACAGCAGATTCGAAGCAAATCTTCCCTCTCCCGACGAAGAGAAAACATTCAAATGTGCCATTTGCAAGATGGGATTCTCCAAAGTAACCGATTTAAAAACGCACCACCTGACGCACGATGCCGACAAAGCTTTTGTGTGTCCCGTGTGCACTCTACGGTTTGCCCGAAAGAGCATGCTGGACAGACATATTCGTTCTCATACGGGAGAAAAACCTTTCGTCTGCAACGAGTGCAAGAAAGGATTTTCCGAACAAGGCAGCTTGAAGAAACACCTCCGCACACACACCGGAGAGAAACCTTTCGTCTGCAGCGCATGCAAGAAAGGATTTTCTCAAATGGGCAGCCTAAAGACGCATTTTCGTACCCATACGGGGGAAAAACCTTTCGTCTGCAGCTTGTGCGAGAGGGGATTTTCTGTCATGAGCAACCTGAAGGCGCATCTCCGCACCCACAACGAAGAAAAACCTTTCGTCTGCAGCGTGTGCAAGAAAGGATTTTCCGAGCAAGGCGGTCTCAAGAAGCACCTTCGCACCCACACTGGAGAGAAACCTTTCGTCTGCGGCGAATGCAAGAAAGGATTTTCCGTCGAGAGCAATTTGAAAACGCACATCCGCATGCACACCGGAGGTAAACCCTTCGTCTGCAGCGTGTGCCAGAAAGGATTTCCTCACCAGATCGCCTTGAAAACCCACCTTCGTATACACACGGGGGAGAAACCTTTCGTCTGCAGTGTGTGCACAAAAGGATTCACCCAAGAGGGTAGTTTGAAAATACACCTTCGCACCCACACGGGAGAAAAACCTTTCGTCTGCAGCGTGTGTAAGAAAGGATTTTCCCAAGAGGGAAACCTAAAAATACATCTCCGTACCCATTCTAGGAAGAAACCTATCGTCTGTAGTGCTTGAGTGAGAAAAAGACTTTAGCGACCATGTCTGAGAGATCAGTGTGCGTAAGAAAGGTTTTGCCCAGAAGAGAAACCTAAAGATACATCTCCGCACCCATTCTAAAAAGAAACCTTTCGTCTGTAGTGCTTAAAATGGGGGAAAACATTCGAGACCATGTCGGGGAAAATCACGAGATGATTATTTTCCCCCTTTCGGTGGAGTAGAATTTTGAGCGCAGCCTTATGATTATATGCACGGACGTTTAGTATATCGGAGTTTTTATCAGATATTTTATCGCCATGTAAAAATGTTGTAAATGATTCGCAATAATAGGTTCATTGTAAATATTAAATACCTGTTGTCGAAACATATGAAGTTGCTGAGTGTGTTATTACGACTGCTTCAAGATTAAATTAAATTAAAGCAGTTTACAGAAAACGACTTCCCAGCAAAGGAGACGACCTAAAATTGACCCCAAAAACAACCTCTCCACAATCAGAAATAAAACTTGCTGCCATAGAATTAAACTGAGGGCATATGAAAAATAACACTTAAATTCAAATGACCAAAAGAAAAGGCTTGACAATTATATTTTTAAACTTAACAACAATTTATTCAGACATTACATGATTTAACGTTACAATAATTATTACCCTTAAGACCATCCTCATCATAAATTAAATCTACACTATTTCCTTATATATATATAAATATATAGATAGATATATATATACCTATAAATACATTAATTACAATGGTTACACTCACATATTACATAAGAACGAATGGCTGGTGACCTGTAGGTATTTAACACTTTATATGAGCTCAATATAACTATAATAGAATTAAATTTAATATTACCTCAGTCGACTGTAGGCTAAAAAATTTAGAGAGGGAAATGTAAGGAAAGGAAGAAAAGAAAACAAAAATCGAAAGGGCAGGCCCCATAGCTGCATCCTCGACCCAGGAATACTTCAATTTTCTGGGATCGGACGGGTAGACGCTGAAGGGGTAAACGGAAAAACGCTCCGAAGTCACGACAGTACTAAATCCGTCTTTTTTCAACCCCCTCCGAAAAAGCCTGCGGAGGAAAAACTTTTTTTTACTCCTCAAGCCTGCGCGTAGGAATGGAAGACGTAAAATACTTCTTTTCGGCTCCTTGCGTTACGGGCTTACAACCACCTTAACGCTGGAATGCCCTGGCCCTTCTTGGATGTAAGAGGCTGAATTATTTTTTTTTCATGCATTGGTACTTGGCCGTTCTTCCTTTATTAATATGCTGCGGGGAACTCGCCTTCTTCAGGTGCTGTATCCCACCGCGGGAGAAAAAAGCTCCTCCTCGAGCCGGCTTGAGTGCAGAATCACTTAACATTCCTTTGGGCTGTGTTTTTGGTACGAAGCTAGATGGACACTCCGAAATCCCGCGGGGTCCTGCGAAAGCGTATGACAAAAAATGGCAAGAAAGGAGGTATAGAGTTACCGGCATAGATTTTGAAAAGAAAAAGGCTACCCTAAGGAAAACAGAGTTTAAGGAAAGAAAAGGGGTTTTACCAAATATCTAATTTTATATTATTAAATTAAATTTTACAAATCAACCTTATACCAGCCATCCAATAGAATAATCCAGCCACCTTACATTATATCTATAAATATACATATATCATAACAGAGAAAGACGTGATACTATAAATAAAACATACAGTCTTACATTAACCATAGCAGTGTGTTGTCGTGAAGAACTGATCATTACTTTTTTTATAAATTCCTGTAAAAGGTCTTACAAAGGTCCCCCTGTGGTAAGCGCGCTGGCTTTCAGTGCTGAGGGTGCTGGGATCGAATCCCGGCGCGCGCCTCTAAAACACCTCTGTTCGTGTCGTCCCTTCATAAGGAGCAATGCTGGTCCGCCTATATCAGGGGTACCCAAACTTTTTATCCCGTCGACCCCTTCATAGAATATTTTCCTTCTTATCGACCCCCAGCAGTGGCGTACGTCGGGGGGGGGGGGGTTGATGGGGGTTAATCCCCCATTTTTTCTGATTAGATGTAATATTTAATTAGGTTTAAGATTTGCACTGATTGCTCAAAACTACTCTTTCATAGTAACCCCCCCCCCCCTTTGAAAATTTCTGCGTACGCTGCTGACCCCCAGATAAAGTATTTAACAAAAACATTAAATCATTTTTTGCATTTCTGATGTTAAGCAATAAGGAGACTTGAATAACAAGCCAATGAAAAAATGTATAGTTCCCATATCTTATAAAATCCACCCAATAACATTAACAGAGAAAGGAGATATTCTCCACTGTTAGTATTGTAATCTTAAAAATAGTAGCAAAATTATGGATAGATGGAAATTTGCCTATAGTTCTTAAACCGTACATGTCATATAACGTAAAATACACAATTATCGTTGAAAATATAACAAATTATATTGGATGAAAAAAAACCTCTTACTGCCATTTTGCGACTACTACTGAATACCTTAAAAATATGTTAACATACCTTTTTATAAAAATAGTTGATAATGGGATGGATGTGGCTGAAGAGAAGCAGCAAGATTATTGATATTCGGTTGAAAATTGGTAAGTTTTAGTTGCAAATCACCACGAATTCCCAAGTTCAATCTGTTCCTCTGTTTTGTTAAAATTGCATTGGCGTGGCTAAACCAGTTTCAACCATGTATGAAGTTGGGATTGCAAGTAAGAAAAGTTCGGCTTCTGCTCTCAGCTTGGGAGATTTACTGGCAATATTGTTATTGCTCCAAAATTCACTGAGGTGTTTATTTTTAAACAACGCTTTAGCTTCGATATCTACACATATTTCAATCAGTTCATCTTCCATGCCAGGTTCACTTCCTTCATTATCTACTTTTACATCAAATGGGGTAGCAAACCATTCGGGAATGCATATTCTCCAAGTCTTCGAAACGTGCTTTAAAGTCTTTTCTTAATTTATCAAGATGTTTAATATATATCTCCAAATCACGGTCAGTAATCTCTTCATTTTCTTTTAGTATTCGCAAGTTTGAAAAATATTTAAAATCGGATCGTGGCAGTGAAGGTTTAAATAGCTCCATTTAAACCTTGAAATGCCATTATGATTGTTCGAGCTTGAACAATTGTAACGTTTTTTTTCCTCAAAACTCATGCTATAACTAGGGTAGTCAGTAGTTGATCATATCCGTATTTCGAATTTTTATTGGAATATTCTATTTTTTTCCTAGACAGTTTAATTGATCCCCTTTAGTATTAATCAACCCCCTTTCAACCCTCGTGTATTCATCGACCCCCTTTCGACCCTCGTGTATTCATCGACCCCTAGATAACTCTTATCGACCACTTTGGAGTCCCCTGGCCTATATGGTGCTTCCATAATAAAATGGCCGGCAAAACTGCGGTGAATAACAACAGGCGAATGTCTATCCGACAAAGTGCCAAAATTATGTTTCACTCATCAAACACCCAGTATGTCAAAGAAAGAATGAAACGGGTTTTAATTTACCTGGCCTTTACATTGCAAACGATATTTAAAATATGTTATGATTTTAATTACAATTTCGTTTTATCGCACCTGCTGTTCTACAATAAATGTTTTATATTAATGAGAAAATAGTAATTTAATATTTTAAGAGTTTCATTTTTAGTACAAGATTGGTTAAAAATTTTTCGCTTATAATTTATTCACTGCTTCAAATAAGAATGGATTTTGCTTTAGATTTTTACAGAATCAAAATGTCTACTGAGGCTGCGCAAACTCATTCATAACGTCAAACATCCATGTATACCACAATGCCACATTTTTCAGGTTAGGGTTGGCATTACATGTAACATCCCTGTAGGTCTTAACGATTATATTGAGCAAAATATTAAGTATCATAAGCTTAATAATATTTTATAAGACCAAAATTACTAGGATACGATGACAAAAATTTGAGTTACGTGTGCAACGTCCCTCCATTAAATAAAGGAACTTTGAATACTACTGGGAACATTTTAAATCAAGAAATACTAATAAATGTTGGTATTGGGGCAATTTTTATAACAATATCGACAAGATTCCTAACGAGATAATTGCTGAATTTCCTGATTAGAATTATCGGAACAGGGTTTTCCGTAGGGGTCCCTGTGCTGCTCAACTTGAGTCAACGCCGGGTTAACTCTCTCCTTTCTCTCGCGTTCATCTGTTTGTTTTTTCACTCGCTAAGACACCTGTTTCTTATTTGATCGCCTAATAAAGACACGTTTTCTTAATTTTCATCTTTTCTTCGTGTGTACGCTTTATTTAATTAAAAAAAATAAAAAAATAATAATCAATATAAAAATATAAAAATTCAATAGAAAAAAAAATAAAATTCAATATAAAAATTCAATATAAAAGTTCATATAGAAACAAAAAAATATTAAAATATTTTCTATGTGTTTTCTAGCTTTTTATGTTCATCCAAATTTTAATTAACTATTAGCTAATTGTTTATCTAAATTTAACTTCTCTTAACTCAGCATAATTATCCATTGTAAAGTAATTTTATCTTAAAAACTTCTACTGACCAATTTCACGAGCACCCTTATCCAAATTAATCATAGTCATCACTGGAGTTAAAGCCTGTGGTCCAGGTACGCCGAACAGAGTCATAACGGCTATGTGTCTCTCTCGTGTCCGCGGTTTACAAGGCTCGCGGGAAAAATTTGTTGATACGAATATCTCTCCTCGGAAAGCGCAGTTACGTAACCTTCGAGCCATCTATCAATTTTAGGAGCCGTTTTCAAAATAAATCTATTATTTTACATTCCAATCAAAACAAAACAGTAGCAGACGATTATTCTTAAGTTGCCAAATTTTTATCTCAAAATGCTAACGAGAAAAATACATTACAAAATTGTTTCCATAAAGTGTGAACGATCTTCTGTATTTTATACAGGGTGATTGGAAAATGTCTGGCCAAAATTTAGAGGGTGTTAGAGGGGACGAATATAAATGGATTCGCAGTACAATGCGTGTCCGGAAACGCCGTGTGAAGGTGGTAGAGGGTACTGTGTAGGGCAGTCGAAGCAAGCCGGCAATGCGGGAAGCTGTCATTTCCCGCTGTCATTTCATACAGCTTTACGAGTGCTGAACTAGCAGATATACATCTGAATTATGGATTTGCGAATGGAAATGGGAGAGCTGCGCAAAGGTTGTACAGGGAACGATTTCCCAATAGAGAAATACCGAATCGTCAAACTTTCGAGCGAGTGCACAGACAGCTTCGCGAAAGTGAAGATGCTCCTTCACTGTTTCGCGAAAGCACTCGAGCATGATGGAGCACCGGCACATTTTAGCTGTGATGTCAGGAATTAACTGGACGCTACTTATCGACACCAGTGGATTGATCGAGGTGGGCCTGTTCCATTGCCGCCACGATCATCAGATCTGTCCTGCTTGAATTCCTTTCTGTGGGGCCGCTTGAAAAGCATCATCTACGATACCCCTATGGACTCCGACGTCGTTCTCGTCGCCAGATTGGCTTTTGCTGCTGGATATGTGCAGGACATGGCTGGTGTTTATGCTAATGTACGCCGTTCCATGCGGCGGCGATGTGAAGGTTGTATTATGGTTGGTGGTCGCTCTTTCGAGCATTTGCTGTGATACGTTGATTTAATAAAGGGCGTGTTACATTTGTTTGTGTCTCTTTCCATTTACCTTTACACTTTCTTTGCTCTCCAGGACTTTCACATGGCGTTTCCAGACACGCATTGTACTGTGAATCCTTTTATATTCGTCCCCTCCAACCACCTTTAAATTTTGGCCAGATATTTTCCGATCACCCTGTATATATATTATATATTACTTTTATTATATATATATATATATTTTTATCTTTATTTAGTAAGAAATTGAAAATATCGTTATATACCTAATAAAATACAAAATTTTCTTTTCTAAAACTCCTCCCATAAATTTGAGGTGTATCTTATGGTCCGAAAAATACGGTACATCAAGCGAGAACAGATCATTAACATGATGATTTTCTTTTGTATTGCAAAAGATAACTTTTGAGACCCGAACCAACTAATTAACACAGTGAAATGTTGCAGTTCCGAGGATTTGGTATCCACGGTTACAGCGGCCCGAGAGAAAATAGAAAAATATAGAAATTGATGGTATATTAGTATCAGTACTCGTACCAAGTGGGAACGGACCATTAGCTAGTATGGCCCGTTAAACGAACTGTTGGCGCTGTTGTCTACGTTGGCAATCGCCAAAGGGCGATGAGTAAGAGTTTGTTAGAACAAATTAACTTCTGACATCGTATGGTCGATATTAGCATTTCGATACTGTTGTGGTTCAGTCAATATTCTGAAATAAACTGTTTGTTATGTTGTGATGTTTAGTCATATCAACTGAATAACTTAACGAGTCCATTTAAATGAAACAAACCAGAAAACATATGACATTTGGATCATACGCGCCCAATCAAACGCTGCTTCACTCCTGAGTAAAATAAAGAATTTTTTAATGAGATTTCAATAAAACACAAGTTTAGACTTGGACAACTTTATCGCTTAATTAACACAATGAAATGTTTCATTTCCAGGATTAAGTATTCACGGTTACAGCGGTATGGGAGTAAACAGAAAAATATAGAAATTAATGGTATATTTGTTTCAAAACTCGTACCAAGTGGGAACGTACCATTAGCTAGTATGGCCCGTTAAACGTCCTTTAGGCGCCATTGTCTACATTGGCGATCGCCAAACGTGCCTTTGAGCGCCGCCCAGTGTGAGAGTGTTTGTTAGAACAGATTAATCTCTGACATCGTATGGTCGATGCTTCTCGTATGTTGTATGGTCGACATTAGAATTTCGATACTGTTATGGTTCAGTCAATATTCGGAAATAAACTTTGTTTGTTATGTTGGGATATTTAGTCATATCAATTGAATAAGTTACTACCCATTTAAATTAAACAAACCAGGAAACGTGTCACATTTGGCTTATACAGGTCCAATCAAACAATGTTTCGCTCCTGAGTGAATTAAGTAATTTTTGAATGAGATTTTAATTACACGTGCGTTTACACTTGGACAACTTTATCGCTCGAAACCAAACTTATTTCACAACCAGAGAGAACTAAATGTATCTCTATGATGTATGGAAACATCCGTTTGGATTGTATCTCATTTTTAACCTTTCTCTGAACTAAGGTCTCACCCCGAAAGAACTGAAGTAAATTTTCTCGAGTAATTAAATCAAGAAAAAGCAAAAACAAAATTCCACACTTTCATTGTTAATAGAGCTGTACTCCAAGATACAAGGAAATTTTATAAATGTTATTTTAATTTTAAACATCAGCCTAAGGGCCTGTTCACATAGGAGTCCGTTGCGGAGCGTTAAAGTATTGAAATATATTTAACCAATGACAAATCTCCAAACGATTAGCAATGAAATTTTTAAAGCCTATGATTGGTTTATTTTCGTCTCAACGCCATCTTTCCCTTAATGCTACGCAACGGACTCCTATGTGAACAGACCCTTAGGGTCTGTTCACATAGCAGTCCTTTAGCGTAAGCGTTAAAGTATTGAAATATATTTAACCAATGACAAACCTCCAAACCATTAGCAACGAAATTGTTGCGGTCTATGATTGGTAGTTCACAGTCCACTCACGATACACTCAGCAATTCTACAGAGGAACATGGAGTGCGATTATGTGGATTCTCCAAGGTACTCGGTTGTGTGAGGATCAATATGATTCTTACCATTGCTAGTACATATGGAGAAGAAGGCAAAAAGACGCTAGCAACCTGTTCCGGCAGTTTGTAAAAGCATTATCGGCGTTATTTCTATAGATCGGCGGTTTATTCGCCACCGACTGAAAAAGGTATGTTTCTGTTTCATTATATTATTTCAAGTTTCATTATATTTTATTATAATGAAACAGAAACGTGCCCTTTTCAGTAATAACCCCGATACTGCTTTTTAAAATTGCCGGAGCAAGTTGGTAGCGTCGTTGTACCTTCTTCTCCAAATGACTAGCAATGGTCAGGGCCGCCGTCAACTAGAGCCAGGGCCCGGGGCAAAATAATACAGCGGGCCCCCTCCCCACTCAATATTTGAACATTGCATTGTTACGAATTTTGCCAGTTTATGGTAATCTCGCCAAATATGTGAGTTATCGCCAAATTGCCGAAGGATTTGGAGACTTATTTTAGTCGCCAAATTTCGCGATATGGTGCCAAGTGGTCGCCAACCTTCTAGATCTTTCTCGTATGTTCTGGAACTTTCTAGCTGGCCGGCCGATAGGGGGCGCTTTAGAAGTCTATAAATATACCTGAGATTGGCATTGGGATGAGTATTCTTTTCTGCTGAGAATTGAATGCATTGAAAGCGCGCTAGGCGAGTGTCGTATTGAAGACTCTGTTATCCTGACTTGTGTTCTTAAGAGTTTTCTATTGTTTAGAAGACAGTTGATACGTGTTTTCTGTTAATTTTTGTGTATGCGCCTCAAGAATTTAGAGAATAATAAATTTTATTTTGTGTGAACTTTCAGAAGAGATTTTTATTCAATCCTTTCGAACCCAGAAAACGGAACAGTATACATTTTTTTTTGTCAACTCTAATTTTAACCGGGCCCCGGGGATTTTGTCCCCCCTGCCCCACCCTGACGGCGGGCCTGGCAATGGTTGGAATTAAGACTGAGTTGGGTAGGACTTCACTGGAGTTACGATTTGTGACTACGGTGATCAGCCGTACGGGCAAGGGATGCTCATAAATCAGTTAAGTTGCGTTAAAGAATTTTTTTTTCAACATAAAGCTGAAGAATATCTACAATAACATGTACAAGGACACTTCGGTTCATCTTCTAAAATTACTGCAACATGTCAGTAGCACACAGAACAACTTCCGAGGGAAAGGCTTTTGCGCACGCTCGCTGCCGAGGAAGTCTTGATGAAAAAGTTGCTTTTCAGCCCAGAATTACTCTCGCCATGGAGTAAGATTTTCCGGACTGAATCCAGGTGTCATTAATGTTGCGGGATATGGGTCGCCGCCTAATTATATTGATCTTCACTCAGCCGAGTATCCTGAAGACTCCACATAATAGCACTCCATATTCCTCTGTAGAATTGCTAAGTGCATCGTGAGTGGATTGTGCATCCGAGAAAGGCTTTGACATTGCTGTGTGCTCCTCCTCATAGGAAACAATGTTTACTCCCCTAAATTGTGCTCACATAATAAAGTATCCAAAAAGACATCGTGGTGTTGACGAGGCGAATGTCTTCCAGAGTCAAGTGCTTGCTGGAGTGGGGAAAAAATTTCAGTTTTTTCTGTTACTTACTTACTTACTTACACACACACACACATATATATATATACAGTGGAACCTCGATCTATCGATTTTAAAGGGACCTGTTGCCCTAATCGATAAATGAGGCGGTGAAATGAAAGTGGTTAAGTCACATTTTCAACTTTTTTTTATTTGAGGACAAAAATGTAATCTCCATGTCCAATTTATAGTGGAATTGCAAATAATTATTTTTTACAATATCATAATAATTATTATGAATTATAATTTGTTCATGGAATTTTTTGTAGTTTTTGCAGTAAAACGCTTTGGACTTACACCACTTTGCCTTTCACCGCCTCAAATGGGGGAAAACTATTGATGCGGGAACATAACAAAGAAATATTATCATCGGGACTGGATGAAGTAAACGACACATACGAGAAAACGATTATTCGGGGAACGACAGATAGAGATGCCACTGTATGTATATGTGTGTGTGTGTGTGTGCGCGCGTGCTCTGAAATTAACATTACCAGTGCTTAAAATCCCTTTTTGTAGCAAACCCAGGATCAAAATTCTAAAATGCCATGCCATTGGAGAGAAAATAAAATGACACGGCCATCGACAATTTAACAGCATCTTTGAAAGAACAGCTTCTTGTGCTAATAACGACTTCATGTGTCAGATGTATGTTTCCTCATATGTGGATACTACGTAATAAGAGGCTGCAGTTAGTGTGTGTTGGTATATATGCATATAAATAATCCAACAGATATAGATAAAAAATTATACTAAAATAGACAAAAAACAAACAGAAATCAAGCACTCTGGGCATCCACTCACCAACGGACAAGATTCTGTATAAGTGCCGGAACTGAACCATAAAATGACAGAGGTAATCGACAGGTCTCGTCATCAGGGAGCCTAACCATGTCAATTACCTCAAGGGGAACTTTCTGAATAGGATGCAGGTAAGCCCAAAAGACATCCCAAGGCCCCGAGTCCCCCAAAGAAGCAATTAGTCAAGAAGAAAATGAAAAGACAAACACAACTTACTGTATGGGCTCAACGCACCTTACAAGCAAGCACACAAAAATCCTAATGCAAAGTAATCGGTGCCTACACACCCCAATTCCGTAAGTGACGGTTATGGCGAAACAGCAGCCAGTACTATCCTAAAGGTTTCGTCATTGTAACATTACTATAGCTCCACCCCCCATTACAACTTAACCAAATTATTAACCAAATACTTAACCAAATTGGTATATATGCACTAACTCGTTCTAGGAAATAATGTATCATTATTTACTCATTAATTCTCATAAATTTAATCCAGCCGTAGAGAGAGAAGGAAAGGGGGGAAAAGGAGGTTTAAAGAGACATTTGAATTGAAAAATGACCATGTTTTTAGTTAAATAGGAAAACTCTTCCTTATTACAAAAACTGATAAATCTATTGCAAAAATGATTCATTTTAAATATCTCAGCTTTTATAATTGTTTAGAATTGATATTTGTTTACTTACCAAATGCGAACTTGGTTATTCAACGATTTTTAGCTAGTATTTACTCGAAAACGTAACTCGAAACAGACTCGAAAACGTTTATCAAACAAATTTTGTCTCACGATTAAATATATATGGTGTAGAAGTTCAATTTTTTCACCTAAAGGAAAATCTCCGTTTAACAGAACTTTAAAAAAGTATAATTATATATTCTTTGATTATGTAATATAGCAGACTTATTAATATGAAATACGTACGTGGAAGAATAACCTGTTTAAACTTGAAAACAATGTCGCCCACATGATATAGGACTTGAGTTCAAATCCCGAATAAAGCTTGGTCGTTATCGTGTTGTCCCCTCATAGGGAGCAATACTGACTCACCTAAGTTGTGCTCCCATAATAAAGTAGCGTGAAACACTTCGAGAGGAATAACAAAAGGCGTTTGTCTCACGACAAGTGCCTCGACCAGTGCATTAGAAAATTTAAAAAGAAAAAGAAAAAAACTAGGAAACATTTGAAATAATCCATATAAATAGTATGATTTCGGTTTTAATGGGAGGGGGTATATGTCGATCGCGCCATCTGGTAGCAGTGAGGAAATGCGAGGCTCTTTTGAAACACGACGTCGTGGCCCATTCCTACATCTTTCATATTATTGTTCACCGTAAAACATGTGGCAAATGGGGGTAAACGCTACCAGGACTAGTCATAATATGAAGTTGTCTCTTAAATTGGGTAATGTGAATAACCTATTAAACATTATTCAAGCGCAGTTTTGATTACGTGAAAATTAGAAGATTCTTACATTCGTATTTTATTGGTAATTGAATTACACATATAATACATGGCTATAATTTATAAAATTAATAAATCGTGTCAGAACTTGGTTTGTGGATTTATTCTATTATGATTGTTATGGAAATTACAGTTTTTGCCTGATCGGAATGTAAAAGATTGTTCTCTATATTGAGTGGAGTTGCATTCAGCATCAATTGTCAATTGTTTATTTATCACACACACACACACACATATATGTACTCGACATTTGCTTAAGGTCTAATAAAAAAACTACCTGCACCATAATTGTTACGACTCCATGGTTACGATGATATTATGTTGTAAGTTGCTGAATGGCAACATGCTTAGATGGTGTGGAATGTTTTTGAATTTAATTCCGACTCTTTATTATAGAGTTAATATTCTACGTTGTTCATGTCAATAGCATTACGGGTAACTGTAAAGATATACATTTTAAATAAATATTTGTCTCTAAAATGAGATTACGTTTAAGTTTCAATATTAGGGGCGTCCGTGACTAAAAAAGAACTTTGTTACGTTTTCTAGTAACTTATGAAATTGACTCTATTAGTGATACATGAATCCCAATACTGGTCAAGATGACTGATGATAAGAGAAATTTAAATGCTGATGAAGTAAGTGATGTGGAAAAGCTGAAGAAGCAAAAAACGAATTTCCGACGTTTGTTCAATACGGCGTGTAATCAATTTGTAGAGTTGAATACAGAATCCGAAATCGAAAGTAAGCAAATTCATATTCTTTATAATAAAATACTTGACAAATCTAACCGTTTGTTTGATACGGATACTGAACTATGTGTTTATCTTGAATATTCAGATGAAGAGTTTGATTTAATTGAGTCGTATAGGGATGGGTTCACTGAAATCAAGACTGCGTATGAGCTTTACGCAAACAATATGAAGAATGATGACAACATTTCTCTATTTCTCTTATTAGTATCTCATCTAGCGTTACGTTGAATTCTCCTAAGTTAAATTTAAAAGAATTTGATTTAAAGCCAAGGACTTGGGTAGCGTTTTGTGTGGAATAACTGTAACTGTGTCTTATCGGCCCCCTAACTGCAACCTGTTAACTGTCTTGTAGTTGACTTGTGGATCGGTTGCTACAGAGGCTGTTCACACATTTTTTAGACGATGTATATTGTATTCACAAAACTAAATTACATAAAATTCTTGTGTTTTAAATGTTCTATTTGACATCCCTTATTCTGAACTATCTTTCGACACCGCAATTTCCAGGATAATAATGCCTTTTGAAGTGTCAGAAGAGGTATTCTATCCCATTCCTCCTGAACAACTTTCAGAGTCCTGTAAGGGTTTTGGGACGACGTTTGGATAATGCAGATTTTAAAAGTCCGAAAGCACAAAAATCCATAGGTGATACATCGGGAGATTTAGTAGGGATATCAGTGAAGGGTATGGCCTTGATACCAGTTTTTTGTTCCATTTCTTTTAGGAAATTTACAGTGGATTTTGATGTGTGACTGCTAGCTTTGTCCTGATGGCCTCTCACAGATTGATGGCACTGTGGGTAAAGCGATGGTATTTCATTCAGAAAAATTGGCGATAAAATATGTTCCTGATAGTATTTAGAGTTAATCTTGACATTTTTTTCCACTCTCTTTATTTTTAACTTGCCATTATAAGAAAAACCAGCAACAATCATGAATCCCTTAGAAAAACTTTCTTTCGATTCTTTGAACCATGTACTTAAATTTTTTTCTCCCCTTTTATAATAATAAATGGCTCTTTTTTCGTTGCAATCATTTAAATACACCCATGATTCATTTATTGTGACAATGAGGAATTTGCACGTTTTTTTATTTTACATTTATGATATAGAAAATAGAAAAATATGATCGAAAGCATCTTTTTTTTTTAGTTTTAGAACTCTAAAAGTTAACATAATTTGTTTTTAAACGCGCACTATTTACTTCGTCTCAAAAACGCTACTTTTCCTACGCGGATACATGTGACGTCACAATGCACTATGGCGAATTTGTTTACTTCGGTGTTTGGATTGTGTTGCGTAGTTTGAGTTTGATATCTAGTGTCTTTTCTTTATTTTTAAGATGTCAAAGTGTGTTACAGAAAATTTTAAATATTGTATAGTACCTTGCTGCACAAGCACAACGGTAAATACACCTGGAAAGCTTTTTTTTAGTGTTCCAACAGATAATGTCAAAAGGAAATCATGGACAGTTGCAATGAAACGCGACGAAAAAAAAATCCTCATTCAATAATTTTTTAATTTAGCTATAATTGTGAGTTTTAATGTGATACAGATGATTTGCCAAATCATTGCAGCAAATATGAATTTAAAATACAAGTTTTGACATTTTCCACTTAAATAAATATTTAAATACATTTGTAAACACAACGAGTTTTGTTATGAGTTATATTCTCCAGATGGTGAATTCCACCTAACATGAAACCATTACGAAAGAAAATCATTTTAAACAAATTATTAAGTGTTATATATCATTGGAAAGCTTATGACCTCTAGAACTAGAACGTACTATTGCTTTTTCCTTACACTAAGTTTGTTTTGTAGGGGATGTAATGGGGAAATATCTATTTGTAAGTTTTTTTAGCAAGTAAAATTATCATTTTTATACCTTATTACTTACGTAAATTATGCCACTGAATTTAATTGGAGTAAATTTAATATTAATGTAAAAACTATAAAAGTAAAATAAATGCATGTTTGTGACTGTTTTGAATATAAATAGCCTAGTTAAGGGTACAGCTGCAGCATCATGTATTATATGTAACATCTGTTACAAATAGTTTTTATATTTTTTATTACAGAAAAAAATGACTGATTTTTTATGTCAAGGTTCTGATAAATTACAGGCATGTCTTGTGATGTTATTTTTTAAATTTTTGAACAAATTGACATAATAGATTCACAGATTTTTTTATCTTATGATGCTATAGTACAAATGATGTTCCATTTTATGTAGCATCCGTTACATTAAAGATTTTTTTTTTCAGCTTAATACACCAGAAATAATTTTGAAACCTGTCAAGTTTATCTTTAGTTTTTATCAGGAATTGGTTTTATCAGGAAAAAATAATACTCTCCTATTTTGAAGCATTAATATGCATCTCATAATCTTTTTATTATTTATTTTGTGTGTGAATGTTTCGTCCGTTACAATGGAATTCACCAGATGCTGGGTTGGGAGTAGGTGATGAAATTTTAAAATAAATACAATTTGTGTGCAAAATGTGACAAAAGCATAAAATATATTAATTATTTTGTAAGTTTATTTTTAATTAATCTTTTTACATTAGTTTTGGGTGCTAGTTTTTTACATAAAATGTATAAAGTATTGTATTAAAAAGATTTTTTTATAACTGAAGTATTTCTAATTATTTATAAATTACTTAAAGCGGGGAAAGCTAACCTTGGATGGTCTATTGTATCTACCCCAAACACACTATCATTAAAACTTTTAGATAAAATTAAATATAATACATAAAGGAACTCATCCAAAGATGCTGCACAATCATTGCATTGGACGGAAAGGACATTTTCTTCCTTTTCATTCAACTTGAGTTCCACACTGTCTTTTTTGTGACATTATGTTCTGGTGTCACCCTTGCATTGACTGTACAGATGTCTCCATCCCTTTTTACCTGAACATATCCTACAGCATTATCTCCATAGCCTTATCGTCCAAATCTAAGTAAAAGTAACTTTCTAAGTACTAAAGCATTAATTTAAAAATGTGTTTTTAAAACACAAAATTATGGAGTTAGAGGATTGTTTAAAATTATTATGAGTAGTAAACATTTGTTTCTTTGCACCACTTAGTATGTGATTAGTCAAAAGTTTAATTATCATGCATAGTTCAGATTTATTATAATTCCTTTACCATTTAAAATACACATATTTCTATGATATGAATGCAGAACACTGAACACATTCGTAAATTTGGTAGTGTTTTTAATTTCTGTCAACTTTCTAATACACAATTAAAAATACTAAATATCCTATAACAGACACTACTTGTAATGTTGCACAGCTAATTAATTCTACAAAATTAAACATGTACTATGAATGAATAATAATAGAAGCTGTTTATTAAACTTTTAGAGTACGATATTAATTTAATAATATGCATAAACAATGTGTAACTTTAAAGTTTGTGTAAAGCACAACGCACGTCAGCGTTCTACAATCTACATTACATAACTAGAAAAATAAATGCAAACAAATATATACATCCCTCTGAACTTTAAATCCTCGTATTTTTGCTCCCATAAAACTTGGATTATTTCCCAAAAAGGAAAACACTGCAAATGAATCCATTTTAGGCAGGTTGTCAGATTGCCCTTTTGCAAAACCGGGTAATAACGCCATGGTAACAAAACAGAAATAAAACTAAGAATAAAGACGACGATAGAATATAATTTAAAAAAAGGGGGAATAAACAATAGCCACAAACTAAAATTAGAAAAATTAAACCAAATTAGGAAAAAAATATGATTTTAAAATGTTAGTTTAAGAGGAGGAAACGTAGAATCTCGCGCTAGACAAATGTAAACATTGAAGCATGGTGCATAGTGACGTCAGAACCAATCACGTAGCGTTTTGAGGTCACATGATTTTTCAACACTTTTCGCTTATTTTAAATTTAAAATTCTTATTATTTAGATCTATATATACGTTTTAATTGATGTTTTCGAACAATTTGATAACCAATCTGTTAATAAAAAATAGAAATGAGCATTTTCCCCACATGTGCAAATTCCTCATTGTTTTCCATTTCTCTTTGGATAAGTGTTTCTCTGCAGCGTGTCCTGCGTTCAGCGATATGATTTGGAAGAAGACGATGCACATTGCGTTTTTTCGCTTTCTTAAGATTTAAATCAACGTTTATCATTTTGTTTACAGTGGACACCGATCATTTTAATGATTTTGCAACTGTCCTTTGACTAGGGGGATTTTCTTTTAACATTAAACAACGTACCTTTGAAATAGTCGAAGATGTCCGTTTTTTCCTTGGATACTTGTTTGGAATTTTTGTCCCACTTGAGGCTCCAATTTGACGTTTTTTTCCTTTCTTGTTGACGATATTACCTATCGACGCTTTAGATATCACAAATCCATGACTCTCACATCGTTTTTGGATAACGGAGTATGCATATTTCTCTTCGGAAAGAGCATAAATGTAGCCTTCGAACCACTGCTTTGTTAAAAACGCCATTTTGAATAAAAACAAAACTTTCAAGCCGCAGACGATAATTTTGACTTTTAAAAACATAGTACAATTGCAATTATTACTTTTGCAGCAAACAATTTTTTATTACCGCTTACCAAAATCGGCTAAACAATGTGCGAACAGCCTCTGTATAAGCTGTAGTAGCATGTGTTCGTGACTTACAATAAAGTATTTTGTAATGATACTTCGTCAGGATATTTTATAATCTATACTCAACAGAATATAATTCAACACATAGTGGATTATAACATGGTGTCAGGTCAAAAAAGAGTTTGATGAAAATGGATTACAATTCTATTTGTGAACTTGTTGTGTTCTAAGAAACGGAACTTTCGTGATCCCAGAAACGAAATTTGGGGCTCTCGTTGTGAAAAAACTTGTAATTAAATATGGAAAGCTTTAAGCCTCCAAGTGAAATGGTTTTGGAAGGCAACACTAGTGAGAATTGGTCGCGGTGGAAGCAGAAGTTGGAGAACTTTCTTTTTGCATCCGAAAAGGTAGGAAAGCCTGATAAAATAAAAAATTGCCATACTGTTAAACTTCATAGGTGATGAAGGTGTGAATCTGTACAATACATTCAAGTTTGGAGAGACGGAGACTACATTTCAAGACGTGATCAAGAAATTTGATCATCATTGTTTGCCCCAGAGCAACGAAGTGTTCGAAAGATTCAAATTTTTCTCATGCTCACAGAAAGATGGCCAATCGATTGATGCATACGTAACAGAATTGAAGACACACGCATCATCTTGCAACTTTGGCGAGCAAGAAACCAGTCGAATTCGTGACAGAATAGTTCTAGGTGTGAAAGACGTTGGCTTGCAGGAAAGACTACTAAAAGAACCTAAACTGACTTTACAGAAAGCTGTTGACAGTGTTCGAGCATGTGAATTAAGTAGGAAACAAGTAAAAACCATCAATGACTCAAGTAGTATTGATGCAATAAATAGTAAACAAGCAAGTGGTACGATAAAATTTAATAACCAATCATATGTGGAATGTCAAGCTTGTGGAAGAAAACACATAAAAGGTCAGTGCCCAGCCTACAATAAATTGTGTAATAAGTGTAAAAAGAAAAATCATTTTGCTGTCATGTGCAAAAGTAGATGTGTCCACAAAACGGTGAGTGAAGTACAAACAATTACTCTAGTGTATATAATGTGCAAAGTTGTGACTCTAGTGTATATAGTGTGCAAAGTAGTGACTCTAGTGTATATAATGTGTAAAGTAGTGACTCTAGTGAAAACTTATTTATTGATAGTGTCCATTATAGTAATTCAGTTAGTAATGAACGACTTAAAATAATATTAGTTGAAGGTCAGCAAGTATCTTTTAAACTAGATACAGGTGCCCAGGTCAATATTTTACCATTGCATGCATTTAAAAAATTGAAATTACAACAAAAGTTAAACTCAACTGATATTGTTTTAATGTCATATGGAAATAATAAGTTGAATCCTATTGGTTCAATAGATCTAGTTTGTGGTACTGATAAATATTCAAATGTTAAACTTACATTTATTGTTGTAGATGGAAAAGCCAAACCAATTTTAGGTTTACAAGCCTGTGAAAAGCTACAGCTAGTTCAGTTTATTGATGTAATTTCTCTTGAATCCAAATTAAATGTTATTGAAATCTATAAGGATGAATTTGAAGGATTAGGAAAATTTCCTGGTGATCCCCATCACATTGAAGTGAAACAAGATGTACCACCTGTAATTAATGCCCCTAGACGAGTACCTCAATCTTTACATAAAGAATTAAAAAGCACTCTTGAGGAATTGGAGAAACTAGGAATTGTTTCTCAGGTTAATAAACCAACCGACTGGGTAAACAGTTTGGTTGTGGTCGAAAAACCTAATGGTAAATTAAGAATCTGTCTTGATCCTAGAAATCTCAATAAAGCGATAAAACGTGAACATCATGCAATACCTTCTGCAGATGAAATCATCAACAGATTAGAAGGAAGGCAGTGCTTTTCGGTACTAGACTTAAAAGAAGGATTCTGGCAAATACCTATAGATGATCAAAGCTCAGAATTATGCACATTTAACTCTCCCTTTGGTAGATATAAATTTAATAGACTACCTTTTGGCATTTGTTCTGCCCCTGAGGTTTTTCGGAAAAAGAACCAGAAATTATTTGGGGATATTAATGGGGTAGAAATCTATTTTGATGATCTCATTATAGCAGGAAAAAATAAAACAGATCATGACAAAATTTTAATAGAAGTTCTGGAGAGAGCAAAAGCAAATAATGTAAAATTTAATAGTGATAAGTTCCAGTTTAGAGTTCCCGAGGTAAAATACATGGGATTGATAGTATCTGAGAAGGGTATACAAGCAGACCCAGGTCATGTTAGAGCAATTAGTGAATTGGATAAACCATCTTGTAAGACTGGTATAAAAAGGCTGCTAGGTATGGTGAACTTTCTTTCTAAATTTATACCTAATGTCTCTGCTGTTACAGCTCCTTTAAGAAGATTACTAAAAAATGATGTAGAGTTTCAATGGGGTCATGAACAGGATAAAAGCTTTGGGGATAACAGTTAATTTGTTCAACACCAGTTCTAAAAGTATTTAACGGCTCTTTACCTATCACTATTCAATGTGATAGTTCTAAAGATGGTCTTGGGGCATGTTTATTACAAGAGGGTCACCCAGTTGCATTTACTTATAGGAGCTTAACAGAAACTGAACAAAACTATGCCCAAATTGAAAAGAAATTGTTGGAAATCGTATTCGCTTTCCAGAAATATCACAATTTGGTCTATGGCCATAAGATTCTTGTTGAAAGTGATCATAAACCCTTGATCTCGATAGTACATAAGCCAATCAGTAAAATTTCCTCTAGATTGCAGAGAATGCTCCTTAAACTTTTAAAATATGATTTTACTGTTAAATATTTGTCAGGAAGCAAAATGTATGTTGCTGATACTTTGTCGAGAGCTTATATTAAGGGGGAGATCAAAGATGATCCAGACATGAACATGGTGCATTCTGTATCAAAGCTTTTGCCAATGAGTGAGAATAGGGTTAAACAATTCCAAAAAGCTGCAAAGGAAGATAGTGAGCTAAAATTAATTTGTGAATACTTTCAAAATGGTTGGTCTGAAAGGAAAAAGATACCCACAAATCTGTCAAATTATTACAAAGTGAGAAATGATATTGTTTGTGTGGAGGGGTTATTATTTTTAAACGACAAAATTATTATCCCTAGGGTCCTTAGACAAGACATGTTAATGTTGATACATGAAGCCCATCTACGCATTCAAAAGTGTAAAAGTCGAGCCAGGGAATTGCCGTACTGGCCAGGGATGAACAATGATATTGAACGTACTGTTTCCAAGTGTGAGACATGTGAAAAATTCTCAAGAGCAAACACGAAAGAGACTTTAAAGCCTCATGTAGTACCATACAGACCATTTGAAAAAGTAGGAGTAGATTTAATGGACTTTGGCAATATAAGTTATTTAGTACTTATGGATTATTATTCAAAGTGGTTGGAGGTTTGTGCACTTAAGAGTAAGTCAGCAGTTGAAGTAATAAGTAAACTTAAGGCTATCTTTTCCAGATTTGGTGTACCCAGCACTGTAGTTTCAGATAATGTTCCCTTTAATAGTTACCTCTACAAACAGTTTGAAAAAGAATGGGACTTTCATTAGTCCTCATTATTCACCAAGCAATGGAATGGTTGAAAGGGGTGTGGGAATAGTCAAATGCTTCTTCAGGAAAGCAACGGAGGATAATAAAGATGCATTATTATCCATGCATTCCATGTTGCATTCCATGTTGCATTAATGGAATATCGCAACACCTCCATATCAGGAATTAATCTATCCCCTGCTCAAATTATGTACAATCGTAGGTTAAAGACAAAACTTCCAATGACTAACAAGTTATTGAATGCGAAGGTCTTTGATAATATTCGGGAAAAATTAGTTGAAAGGCAGAATTGTTACGTTTTTATTTGTATTAGGGGGTAATTTAAATCTTTGATATTATAATTGCTAATTAATGAATTAAAGGTAGGAATAAATCTTACTAATTAAGGTAGGTTTCAGTTAAATTAAAGTACAATATTTGCCATTAGCCATTAGTGGTTACTACATTTTAAAGACTTGCGTTGTGTGTAGCAATAACCCAAATAATAATTAAAATTTACCCTAGGTTCGATTTACTGTTTGCACCACTGTGGTGGTTAATGAGCCAAAACAAATATGAAATTAAATCTAATAAAATTACTTATCTAACCTTGGAGAACACCTAGAAATAAAATTACTTCACCTAAAAGAAAAATCTTCAAATCTGCTGAAATAAAAAAAACCTAAAGCTGAAAATCAGAAAATTAACTAAAAAGGCAAAGACCGACATGACACAAATTTACAGATTAAAAATAACAATTTTACTACACTGACGACTGTTCTTAGATTCTACATGATTCTCCACCATTCAACGGTTACAAGATATTAACAGTATAGAGCCTTCATAACATTAATTATTTCACATGAACAAATTCAGAGAAGTCGCAATAAAATCAATTACTAATAAGGGTGGCTGGTGAGAAAAATCCTGTTTAAATGAAAAGTGATTAAAATAAAAAACAAAGGAAAACTAAAGAAAAATTCAATAAAAAAAAGGAAATTAAAATCATGTTACCAAATTAAATGCTGCAGCACAAAAAAAACTATAATTTTACGAAGTCATGAGGGGAGCTTTAACACCATTTTCTAAAGTGTGCATGACGTCAATACATGAACGTCGTCGGACCTTTCCGTTCAGCCATCATCTCTCCATCATGGGTCTGGGGTCAGCTCCCAGCCTCTTGGCTCGCCTCTCCCCTCTGTCATCTTTCGCACCCTCCGCCCCCGAGTAGACGCTACGTTTTTTCACCTTGGATTCCGTGAGGAAGTAGGAAGTTCCAATGCGCGCCATCAATCTCGGACGAGGAAAAGTTGAAATTCTGCAATAGCCGAAGAAATCTTTTCTTCGACTCATCGTTGATATTTTTTCATCTTCTTATTTCCCATAATAATTGTTGGTTACTTATTTCCTCCTTGAAAACTTACAGGGCATCTACGAATCACTGTATTCAGCCGCGTAGGGAGCGCTCTCGTATGCTGCTAGGCTCATCAACATTCCAAACGTCCCGAACAGGGAGGGTGTTCGTGACCAGTCGCCACCGGATGTCTCGGTTTACAATCAACTGACAAAAAGGGGGTTCTCAAAAGGAAGGATTTAACTTTAAAAGAAAAAGACACACTATAATTTTGCATTCATTCATTAAATAAAAAACCCCCAAAATTCACCAGCCAATAATACATACCACCCACCTCACAATTATTTCAAAATAAGGCTTATTAATTTATCAATATTTTAACAATAAGGTATAACATGTGATGATCTATTTCAACTTAATTCTTCACAATGTCAAAACATTTAGACAAACTTGCGCACACTTCTCCAAATGCGATGACATTAATCAAATCAATTAATATTTGATCACCACAAATTTAACCAAGTATATTTAGCAGAGGCTTAATAAATCTATTTATACAAAGCATAACCGTTACTAAAATTTACTTACTTACTTGCTTTACTAACTTAATCATCTCAATACCCGATATTAAAATAACCGTTAATTATTTAATAAACTATTAATTATCATCACCACAGAATGCTCAAAAGCTATATTATGATAAAACAGCCCCCCCTTACCCGATCTTAAGCCTAAAGAAAATGTAAGAATATTAAATTTTAAAAACAAAACATGGGGTCCTGCCCAGGTTATTTCAAAGGATAATTCTTTTCCTAGGTCTTACATTATTAAAGATGAAGAAGGTAGAATCTTACGGCGAAACAGGAAACATATCAGAAAGTCTAATATTCCTTTTAAACAAACGAATTCTGATTATGAATTAATAGATAATTTTGCCCAAAATCCGATACCACCCAGTTCTCAGAATTCACAGAGTCAGAACACCAATATCAACACTGTGCAAAGAGCAAGTAGTCGTGTTCATAGAAAACCTGCCTCCTTAAATGATTATGTGCTATAATGTATATATGTATATATGTGAAATTTTGTTATAATGTACTGGTACTTTGTTGTATTTTTGTTTTTGTACTTGTAATTTTGGCACAATGTATATATGAACTTGTTTATAACTTTACAATTTAAAAGGGGGATGTGGAATAACTGTAACTGTGTCTTATCGGCCCCCTAACTGCAACCTGTTAACTGTCTTGTAGTTGACTTGTGGATCGGATGCTATAAGCTGTAGTAGCCTGTGTTCGTGACTTACAATAAAGTATTTTGTAATGATGTTTCGTCAGGATATTTTATAATCTAAACTCAACAGAATATAATCCAACACATAGTGGGTTATAACATTTTGGGGTCAGTTTTCCGGCATTCACGAGGATGAACATTTAAAAGAAGAAGATAAATTTCAGTATCTACTATCCTCTTTAAAACCAAAAACGAAAGCTAGAGATATAGCCAACAGTTACCCACCTTTGAAAGAAAATTATGACAAGACTATTGATCACCTAACATCTCGGGGTGGGTGAGATGACTTGCTGATAGAAGTATACATTAGAGATTTATTAACTTTAGTGACAAATCGAGCTAATGTAAAACTCAGTGTACTTTACGACCAATTGGGTACATATCTCAGAGCTTTACAAACACTGGGTGTCACGGCTGAAAATTACGGAGCAATGTTATATCCATTCGTAGAGTCTTGCCTGCTAATGGATATTTTAAAGGCTTGGGATAGGCACAGGCTAAATCAAGAGTCGGATTCAGATTCTTAACGGTTTCTAATTAAAGAAAAACTTCTCGAAGAAATGATGATCTTTCTAAGAAACGAAGTTGAGGGGGAAGAGCACCGAGTTTTGGCGGAATCTGGTTTCGTTCCCCATACTAAAATTAAAAGGCAAAATTTAAAGTCAAGAAATACAGCCAGTTGATTTTTCTTTTCAATGGGCCCTCGTTTCGTTCTCAGGAAATGTATCCTCTAAATTACATTGCCTCTTTTGTGACAAAGGTCATAACAGTCAGGACTGTTGAAATACTGTGCATATGTCGTTAGAGGAGACAAAGTCTGCAGTAATGAAGAAAAAATGCTGTTTGGTATGTCTTAAAGTTGGCCATGTGGCAAAAACATGCCATAGCTCTGTGAGATGTATTGTCTTTGCCATAAGACATGCATTGCTGTGCCCAGAATTAAGTACGAAAGAGCATTCCAAGAAATATGAAAATACTAGCTCTTTATTTTCTACAGAATCATCCCCAAGTATCATATATTTGAAGACTATAATGGTCTATGAACGCAATAAAGGTAGAATAAAATACGTAAAAGCATTCTTGGATGACGGATCTCACCGATCCTACATTGAAGAAGACATGGCATAGGAGCTCAGACTTTCTCCTTCAGGGAAGGAATTCCTGTGACAAGGAGTTTTCGGTGGAAGGCAAACACCAGAAGCAGCTCATGGCCGTTACGATGTCAACCTAGAAAGTCTAAATGGGAAATTTTCTTGCCAAGTATCTGTTCTAGATCAACCTACAATATGTACGACTCTGCCTAGAGTTGAAGATCCGGAGCTGATCTCTGAGCTCGCTGATCACGGAATTTACCTGACTGACATAGGGCCCAAAGAACCTCCTATACGTATGTTGTTTGGGGCCGATATACTGGGAAAAATACTGACAGGTAAAATACAAATTTTAAGATCTGGAATTTCAGCAATCGAGACAAGATTTGGATGGAGCGTTTTGAGTACTCAGAAAAGAAGAGCTACAATCAATATGATCTCTTTCAGTCTACAGAATTATGAAATGCCTAAATTATGGGAGTTAGAAACATTAGGAATAACAGACCCCCTGCGAAAAAAAATCTTCTCATCTATTAGACGAAGAAACACTTACTCATTTCCAAGCAACTGTTAAGGTTAATCCAGATCAAAGATATGAAGTAACCCTCCCATGGTTAGCCGGTCACCCTCCTCTGAGTAACCGCTATGACTTGGCGGATTCAAGTTTACTAGTCTATTTCCAAGCGACTCAAGAGAGAAGATATTTTTGAGTCTTACGATAATGTCTTCAGACAATGGGAAAACAAGGGAATCATCAAAAATGTGGAAAATCCAGAAATTAACGAATTCTGCCATTATCTGCCCCACAGATCGGTGATAAAACTGTCCAGTCACACTACCAAAATTCGACCTGTGTTCGACGTATCCGTCAAAGGTCCAGGGTCCACTTCCTTAAATGATTGTCTAAGTATAGCACCAAGCTTGTCTCATCAAATTGCCCCTCTTCTTATGAAATTGCGATTTAATGCCATTGGGGTGACTGCCTTCATCAAACAAGCCTTTCTACAGCTTAGTGTCAGCCTGCCAGATCGGGATGTTTTAAGATTTCTGTGGTAGGAGGATAGAAAATGTAACAAGATGAAAACCTACCGACACTGCCGTGTGGTATTTGGCGTTTCTTCAAGTGCTTTCCTTATCAATGCTACCATTAGACACCACCTGAATTCCAAACAGTACCAAACAGAATATATGCAGAAAACTACCCAGAAATTAAAAGGAGGCTTCTACGTAGACAATTTAGCTACGAGCGTGGCTAGTAAGGAAGAACTTAACGAATTAATGTCACAAGCTCAGTAAATTATGAATGAAGGGAAATTTGATCTCTTGTGGGCCTATACTGGATCCGCAGAGCATGATCGAATGTAGCTGGGCCTGAAATGGAACACCCTTACGGATGAACTGTCGTTCTGTGGTCCGAAAGAATTCATTGATTCTGATGCAATTACTAAACGAAGTTTGCCTTCCGTTGTGAACAGTGTTTATGATCTGATTGGTTTTGTTTTCCCTGCATTATTATTCCCTAAATTGCTTTTGCAAGAGGCATGGAAAAGCAAAATTGATTCGGATGAGATATTACCGATTGATATACGGAAAAGATATAGAAAATGGATTAAAACTTTGCATTTAGTAGAACAGTTTTGCATTCCAAGGAGAATGTGATTTTTTTGTCATATTTACCCAAATTAGTACATTTGTAAGAAGTTTTGTATTTTTTGTTTGATTAGAAGCCAATTTATCAAAGGTGGGAGTATGTTACGACTCCATGGTTACGATGAGATTATGTTGTAAGTTGTTGAATGGCAACTCGCTTAGATGGCGGGAAATGTTTTTGAATATTGTTTATTATATAAGATGTTGTTTATAACATCAGCCTACGGTTAGTTGTACTTCATAAATATACTCAGTATTTTCTTTTATCTTGGAATTGCATTTTTTTTTTACCCATCTATCAAAGTTAGCTAAACTAGATACATTTTGAATGGAAATGCATATGAATACCATATGATATCATTTACAATGAAATTTAGATTTTTCTTCATACTTCTCAAAGTAAACAAGATTTGAAAAGTTCAGATACTCAAAATATTTAACTTTGAATGCTTGTTTCTATTGCATGCTATTGTAAACTAAATGTGGTAGTATTTTATCTCAGTGTTTTCGTTTCGATTAATAAAGAATATTCTATCAAGAAATATTTACAAATTTTGAAAATGATTGGGTATTTTTGAGCGTTTAAACAAATATTTCAAAAAATTTTTAATGTGAACTAATTAAACACAAGTAAATCTGCATTTTTGAGATAAAATTTCTTTGCAATGTGTCTTTTAATTTTTATATTTTCTTATATGCATCATTTTAATTTATACTAGGATGGTACTTTTAGACTGGTTAGATTTGTAATTGCTTTTGGTTTGTTTTGTTTTGAAATAAAAATGTCTGTTACTCCTCTCCCTTCCTTAAATTTGAAACAGTTACGTGAGTGATAGATGATTGCAGTGTAATATCTAATAGCGCATGCAGACTTGTACAGCGCTCTCTGTCTATTCCAGTGATTTATGTCTTATGTACTCTGTTCCCTGCGTAGATCGCTCGCTCTAGCGGTCCGTGAGCATTGCATCAAAGACGAACTCGAGGTCCCGGGGGTCAAATGGTGACAGTGGGGGCGGGTCACACTAGATCAAGCAACACGAAGTCTTTGGCGGCTTGAATGGGAGGGTTCTAAATGGGGGAATATCTGGAAGACACGTGTTCATTGGAATGGGGGTGGTTCTAAATACCGTGTCTAATGTTACCGTAACTAATGTTGACAGGAGAGTCGGGGAGAGAGCTCTGTCGAATGTGAATGCACCATAATGAATGTAACGAAATTCTGTTGCTTTTTCATTAAAAAAAAAACAACTTCGTAAACATAACAGGGGAAGAGTTCCGTATCCTGTGCCGGGAAATTTGGCGATTTTTTTGGCGATAAATATTTCAATATGGTATATTATCATTCGTTTGTATTACGATGTTTTTATGGTATTTTCTTATTCGGGTACTTACATATTAACGCCACCGCAGCTACAGAGTTGTAGAAATAGAAATATGTAATACCTATATAGAAATATGTGTTTGTTATAAAATTTATTTTGTTTCTATTTGTTTTGTTTTTAAGTCTAAGTGACACCTAAAAGATGGCGTCGCTTAGATAGGTTGCAATAATCTGAGTTTTCCGCCAAACGCGGAAAAATCAGAAATCGTGCCAAATAGCGCCAAGTGGCACAGGATACGGAACTCTTCCCCATAACGGAATGTATTAGTTCCATTGTTTTATTTTTCTTATCAAATAAATAATGCATGGAAGAAAGTGAAAAACAATGAAGTGTCTTATGTTGTGGGCAGGCAAAAGAAAGTATTACTAGGAATATTAATATATTAAGTTGCACGTATGAAAAATCATAGTTTAATTGATCTTTTTTACCTAAGATCCCAGAAAGAATGGCAGACATTGAGTATATATATTGTAGTGCCCCAAAAAGGTCAATAAATATTTTATAAAAGAAACCTCCCAATTTATGGAACCCTTTCTCCTCTTCAGGTGTATTGGTGTGTGTTTGCATTCATATTGCACTTTTCATAATAAAATGACATCTTTCTGCATATTAATAGATGCATAATGAATTGATTTCAATTATTTGATGTGTTATTTGTACAATTCAAAGATTAATTCCCTTTTATATCATAAAGACAAAAGTTTTTGAGTGGGTGTTATGGAGTTTTGCTGGTAATTAAATAAAGTTCCTTGTAATTCATGTTAAAACTTTTTAAAAATCAGTCTTTCTTAATATATCTATATTCAAAAATATTGTGATATATCCATATTTCCTCATATTTTTCATTTTATATTATTCTGTAAGAATATTTTTTTTTTTTTCTATGATGTGGTTCAAAGATAAGTAAGGTTTTAAATTAAAATTTAAGTTTTACGAAGGTATTTGTACAATTTTTTCATATTTGCAAAACTTTATAATTAATTTTGAATCCTGCTTTCCTCATACATTTCCTCTGTTTCATTAATTTTTAAAAATTTTCTTCTTTAGTGAGGGTAGGTGTTCAAGATTATGTAAGCTTTTAAATTAAAGTTTATTCTGAAACATATTTCATAAAAATTCATTTCTTAACTCAAGTTTTTTTTTTCACCGTACAATCAGTTAGTTTGTATGATCTTATGCTATTTTTTTTGTTTTTAATTTTTTGGGTGAAATAAAGCAATTGATGCTTAATGTTATTGATGAATGGACTTGCATATAAAATGTCTTGCCCACCTGAGTTATATTGCTTCATTGTGGAGCACATTGAAGAACAAAAGATTTTCCCTTTAGTACCATTCCATGGCTTTGGTGACTTAGGGATCTACATTTGCCTGGTTAACTTTTTGTGTGTAATTTTCTATGTGAGCTATCAAATTTTCAATGTTTCATGTTATTGAAACCATTTTTTAGATTTTCTTCTAATTAGGATTTTTTTAATACCATACATAGTATAAAAATAACAGATTATGCCTTTATATATTTGAACAGTAATAATAAAAAATTAAAAACATCTTATGAGTATAGTTTTAAAATATCTGAATGAATAAATATGTGAAAGAATTTACTAATATTTATGGATACTATAAAGTTCACCTTTTGATGTAATAATTGTTTGATAAATTTTTTTCTACTCTGGTTTTAATTTCTAAAATCTTACCCATTTACAATCTGATGAAAAGCAAATAAGAATATTACTACATACTATCATCTTTATACATACTATCATACACTTAAAAATATCTCATATATTAGCACAAGATCAAAACCTTTTAAATTAATACAATGAATCCATCTTTTAATCAAGTAGTATGTAAAGAAACATCATGAACTGTCGAATTATTACTATGCAAACACAAAATTTATTGTTTATAAAAATGTACAAATATTTCAGAACTGATAAACTGTGCATTTTTTTCTTTCGAGTTTTAATGTTTTGTATTCAACACTGCATTCTTTCCTATTTCTTATACCTAGTGCTTTAAATGTTACCTACTTTCCTATAGAGTGTAAGGAAAACTAGGCATATATACGAAATATCTCTAAATTTTCAAAAATTATATGAATTGAATGAAATTTCAACAAAACTATAGTCTTATTTTGCTAATGTAATAATCTGTGTAAAGTGTTTCATGTTGGTGTTTAAAATATCAGATTCTACTTAAACATTCTGATTATAAATGCTCAAGCAAGTGACTGTTATTTCTATTAAGTATAATGCATTTATGGTACTTATATTTTTCTTGATCATTATTCAGTAATATAACAATAAAATAAAATGTCTAAGAATTAGTATTTTGCGGTTTCTTAAATGTATGATTTTTCTATCTGTTGTGTTTTTCAGATGCTAGATACAACTGTCTTATGGAAAACTACATCAACTACATTTAGGATATGTATACCACTTGTTTTTTTGTTCAGCTATGTCTTTTATGAATGTGTCTAAGGAAAAAAAAGGTAAACAAAAGCTTTTTCCTTTTTTCATATAATCTATGATATATGCCACAATGAATTAGTTTACATTAGCACAATTAGAACACATTTTCAAATCCTCATGCAAACTAAATCATTTGTTTGTCATATGTGTTTTAAAGATTTAAGGATAAAGCATCCTTATATGTCCATATTTGTTCTTAGAGTGGAGAAAAGCCTTTTGTATGTCATGTGTCAGGAAGAGTTTACTGTCCAAAATTTGTTTGCAAAATCACTCTCTAGATCATTGTGTCAAAATACGTTTCTTATGTGATATATGTAGAAAGAAATTTAAAAGAAAATCAAGCTTTTAAATTCTCATCTTACACATATTAGAGAAAAACTTTATGTGTGGGATATATGTTTAAAAAGGTTTAGTTGAAAATCCGTCTTTTTATTCACATAGGAGAAAAGACTAGTGTCTAGAGGAAGGGTTCTATTTTCCAGCCAAAAGTAACTGTGCTACAGGCGAAGCATATTACATTTTCATTACAATCGGAAAATTTTTATTTATGCCCACATGCTATTTGCAATATTTTCTCTGCGAAATTCATTGATTTTTTTCTTCAAATTATAGATTTTAATTTATAATTTTTAAATCCATAATTAACTATGGAAGATGTGAATTTGTTTTCAGCTCACGAAGAAGCTGCATCTTCTTTTCATGATGAAAAAATATTCTGTTTTGATGCTTGTGATAGTTTTTATTGTTCTTATGATTCACTAAAAAGGGATGTACGGAAGAAACATCCTGATAAGCTTAATGAGTTGGCTCCCAATTTAAGAGAGAACAAGCGTTTTAAGTGCAATGTCTGTCCATGCCAGTACAATAATATAAAAAAAGTTCAAAACATTGTGTTGTTCATTTAGAAACACATGCAGAACAGAAAAATTTTGAAAAAAAGGAGGGGGGGGGGGGGATTGATAAAAATCTTCAAAAGTAACACATCCGTTTGTTTTGTTTTTAAATTTTAACTCTTGTTATTTCAGATAGAATAAATGCTTGCAGTTGTACAAAATGCTACTGCGCATACAAAATTCAATTTTACCGAAATTTAAAATCAGTTAAACTATGTAAAAACCTGTTCATCTGAAGTTTTGAATTTCTTCATCAGGGGTTAACTTTGAAATATATATTTTTTTCACTGTGATATTAAAAGTATTAACATTTTGCAACATTGAGCTTAATGTTAACATTTTCAATCAATTGAAAACTTTTTTAAAGCTTCAGTGCACTTGGAAAATGTTGATTTTATTTCTATCACTATCCATATCTTCTTTTTCCATTTTGTTAACAGTATTGACATGTTATAATTCCACTGTGAAGAACACTCATTTAAAGTAAAATTTATAAAGACTATTTTTTGCATTAATAAAGACTGCAAAAATTTCAACACTAGATATTAATTCAAATCATTTTCATGACTCTGAGTCCTTAAAACCTACTCAGTAGCCATTTATTACCTCCTTCTTGATGATGCCCCCTACATGCTTCACCCATTCTGAGTATATTTTATATTGATGGTTTTAGAAAATTCAGCAGCTGATTAAGATTCATCTATTTTCAGAATGTTTTTTTTAACTAGTTAGTGAAATGCACCTTATTTGACTCGATACTACTGATGTTCATTTGCTAACATTTAAATGTGTTAAACGGTATATTAATTGTTTTGTGGAATGCTATTTTTTGGACATAATGTAGCACTGTCCATGTATAATAGAACCTTCCTATTTTTCCATTTGCAATGTTGTCCTAGTTAGTTAACCCTTCTGAAATGATTATGGAAGTCAACTGTGCTTTTTTAATTTGAATTTATTTCATTTAAGCATTTGACGTTCACCCCTGTGAAACAACTAAAATCTCTGGCTAATATCTATAACCCCAGAGGTTTCAGCTTCCAGACTCCAATCTTTGCCACTTACATATATCCCCATCCTAAGGTTTAAATGATATTCAGCAAGCTTTATTCTATTGATTTGTTCTCTTTGTAGAAATAATGTTTTGTCAGAAAGAGTTTAATGCAAAAGCTTAGTTTCATCATTGCTATATATATCCCTATTGATATGCCCTTAAACCTTATAGAGAATGACAGTTGAAATTCTAGATCATGGTCTGGGCAGGCATCGTGTTGGACGGCCGCACTTCTCTCTATCTGTTTGGCAGAGGGTCCCTGACTAGTGAGAGGTATAGGGATACGATGTTACAGCCCTATGTTCGACTTTTCAGGGTGCAGTTGGCCCTCGGGTCTTTTATATGGAAGACAAGCTCATCCACATAAGGCTTACCTAGTAGACGATTATCTTGAGAGTGAAGATATTCGATGGATGAATTGGCCAGCCAGATATCCAGACCTAAACCCTATTAAACATGTGTGGAACTCTCTTGGTAAGGCATTTGCAGCTCGCCATCCCACTTGGAGAGCCATCCAGGATCTGAAAACTCAGGAGTAGGGCCGATTACCATAGGAACTGATCAAACTGTCTCGTTTCCAGTATGGCATTGCGCTGTGAGAGCTAGCTGTATGGCAGTGAGAGGGGGCCCATACACAATATTAGAGTAATTTTGTGCAACGTGGGTTTTGGACATTCCTGCATTGATGAGTCTAACTGACGATCATGGGTGCGTACCATGACTGTTGTATGGTATAATTCTTTCTCTTATATAACTATTTATCCATAGCAAATGTCATTAAAATCTGTGCATTAGTTATCCAGATATTCGACAAAATTTGAAAATTCTCTTAATTTTGAACACCATTGTACACACAGACACACACACACACACACACACCGACTGACTGATTGTGTACTCGTTATCAATGTTGTAAAACTCATCTTTACTTCTGCTCGGTTAGGTAAAGATCTAAAACTATCTCCAAATTAGAAAACAACAAATTTAATATTAATTGAAATTTAACAATTGCTTACAACTAAAACCTCTTCCTGTTCGGAAGGAAATTAAAAATATCTACTGCAGTTAGATGAAGGTTCTTAATGAAACAAGGGTAATAATATTAATCACGAAGCCGCGAAACTGAAGTACAGTCTTGCTTATATAAGATGTAGAGGCATGCGCAGAAATGCCAACCTAGCTTCCTCAAATCACGTTCAGATTCGACTGAACTGATACTGAGGATATTACAATTCGCAAATGTGTGATTCACTGAACACGCAAATCGCACGAGATTTCCATGGTAGCACCACATTTCTCACCATAACTGACAAGTAATGCCATATCCCTCGGATTTATTAAGATTACATTATCTTCATTCACTCCATATTAGTATGAATAATTGAATTTTTCACAAATGTGACTTATCGCAGCAATGATAATTCAAAAACTAATTAATAGAATTTTACAATTGTTTTCTTATATAATTTCTACAGTTTAATGAGAGCAGGGGATCAGAAGTTTATATATATATGCATTAGAACAGGGGTGGCCAACTTTTTTGAGTCAACGATCGACTTTTTCATGAATTGTTTATTCGGCGATCGACTAGTTGCTATTTTCATAAAAATGAGCATTTCTATATAACTATTATAATCTATAATTTTTCAAAAAAATATAGCTCGCGATCGACCAAAATCATGTCGGAGATCGACCGGTCGATCGCGATCCACTTGGTGGCCACCCCTGCATTAGAAGATAACAGATAGCCATTTTTTCTAGGAATTGTGTCATTTTTCTCCTTTTCTCTCCACACCTGACATATAATGTCATATCTGGGATTTATAAAGATATAACAATCATCTTGCTTCACACCATGTGTAGTATATATATATATATATATATATATATATATATATATATATTTGTTTATTTATTTATTTCTGTTACTAGAAACAAAAACTAGGGGGAATGAGCAATATTTTTGGAAATATGGTATTTTCGTAAAACCAAAATTTTTGAAAAATTTTCCCCTTTCCTCCAGTTTTTCAGAAAAATTAAAATATTCTTTATTTGTCTTCTTGTCGGTTAAATTAGTGATAAATTCAACTTTTCACACATGCCGTCAGATTTTCTTAAATGTTATCTGAACGAGGTTGGATACCTAAGCCCCAGTATCACATGTCTTGGAAAAAATTAGAATGGCTTGTGTAATCTTACAGACCCAGAGAACGTGCCTAGTGACATTAAGCTGTTTGATGCAAATTATATAAACTTACTTAGTTTTTTTTTCAAGACACACTATATGCGTACTTTAACAGTGCACGATTGTGTAAGAAATGTCTTACTAAGTTTCTTGATATTTTAATTTTTTTAAACCTTTTAATTTTTTTTCTCCTTTGCAGGTTTTCAAGAATTCTGTCGTAACACGTGCCAGTGGATAATTTCATTCCAGACTGCGAGCTTAAAATTTTATAAAGTTGAATTAATTACAAGAGAAGTCTTGTTGATGAAAAATGTTTGAGTTTTAATATGAAACTTAGCATTAATTACTCACAGTAGGATGAAAGAGCAGATGCATTCAAAAAGATGCTTGTTTTCGATGAAATAATACTTCGTTTGATTCTATTAACTGTTCAGAGAGTAGCAGTTTTCCCATTTTAAGACAGCAACTTATGCCAACTTATCTCTTCCATCTCATATGCCAAGAAAAGAACGTAATGCGTAGAAATCTCTTGTAAGCCCTACTTCTAAAGTACTAATTTCTCTGAAAAGTCCGTTCATATGACATCTTCAAACGTATCATTTCAAAACACATAATCGGTACCAAGCATGAAAAAAAATTTAGTAACGTATGAGACAAAAAAAATCTAAAAAGTTTTGTAAATCAGAAGCGCATATTCCTAGAAGTGAAAGTACCGAAGTGAAAACATCTGTGCGCTGCGTCCCTAACGGGATTGTCTGATCAGGTTAGTTTAAATAAACAAAAAAAAAGGCTTTGTGTACACACGGCAATTAATTCGTCTATATAAAATGTGTGTAGAAAAATATATCTTAGTGTGAACTTGTTAGAACATATCTGTGCCCATGCCGGAGAAAAATCTTTCATCTGCACTCTGTATAAATACGGATTATTTTCAGGGCAGCCATTTCAATAACCATCACCGCACACATACTAGAGGTGAACTATTCGTCTGCTATTTCTGTGAATTTTTTTTTTAAATCTGCGGAGCACTATACAGGCACATTTCCCTATCTACATCTAAGGACTTTCATGAAACAGTAATTAAAGAATGCATCTCCGATCGCATACTGGAGAAAAGCCTTTCGTATCCAGTGTATGTAAGAAAGGATTTTCTGAGAATGGTAGCATAAAAAGGCATCTCCGAAAGCATACTGCAAAAAAACCTTTCGTCTGTAGTCTATGTCAGAAAGGATTTTCCCACAATGGTAACTTAAAAAGGCATCTCCGAACGCATACTGGAGAAAAACCTTTCGTCTGTAGTCTATGTCGGAAAGGATTTTCCGAGAATGGTACCTTAAAAAGACATCTCCGAACGCATACTGGAGAAAAGCCTTTCGTCTGCAGTCTTTGTCAGAAAGGATTTTCCGAGAGTGGTAGCTTAAAAAAACATCTCCGAACGCATACTAGAAAAAAGAATTTCGTTTGCCGTGTGTGTAAGAAAGAATTTTCTGATAATAGTAACTTTAAAAAACATCTCGGAACGCATACTGAAGAGAAGCCTTTCATCTGCAGTCTTTGTCAGAAAGGATTTTCTGAGAAAGGTAACTTAAAAAGACATCTCCAAACGCATACTAGAGAAAAGCCTTTCGTCTGCAGTGTATGTGAGAAAAGATTTTCTGAGAATGGTAGCTTAAAAAAACATCTCCGAACGCATACTGGAGAAAAGCCTTTCGTCTGCAGTCAATGTCAGAAAGGATTTTCCGAGAGTGGTAGCTTAAAAAAACATCTCCGAACGCATACTAGAAAAAAGAATTTCGTTTGCCGTGTGTGTAAGAAAGAATTTTCTGATAATAGTAACTTTAAAAAACATCTCGGAACGCATACTGAAGAGAAGCCTTTCATCTGCAGTCTTTGTCAGAAAGGATTTTCTGAGAAAGGTAACTTAAAAAGACATCTCCAAACGCATACTAGAGAAAAGCCTTTCGTCTGCAGTGTATGTGAGAAAAGATTTTCTGAGAATGGTAGCTTAAAAAAACATCTCCGAACGCATACTGGAGAAAAGCCTTTCGTCTGCAGTCAATGTCAGAAAGGATTTTCCGAGAGTGGTAGCTTAAAAAAACATCTCCGAACGCATACTGAAGAGAAGCCTTTCATCTGCAGTCTTTGTCAGAAAGGATTTTCTGAGAAAGATAACTTAAAAAGACATCTCCAAACGCATACTAGAGAAAAGCCTTTCGTCTGCAGTGTATGTGAGAAAAGATTTTCTGAGAATGGTAGCTTAAAAAAACATCTCCGAACGCATACTGGAGAAAAGCCTTTCGTCTGCAGTCAATGTCAGAAAGGATTTTCCGAGAGTGGTAGCTTAAAAAAACATCTCCGAACGCATACTGAAGAGAAGCCTTTCATCTGCAGTCTTTGTCAGAAAGGATTTTCTGAGAAAGATAACTTAAAAAGACATCTCCAAACGCATACTGGAGAAAAGCCTTTCGTCTGCAGTGTATGTGAGAAAAGGTTTTCTGAGAATGGTAGCTTAAAAAAACATCTCCGAACGCATACTGGAGAAAAGCCTTTCGTCTGCAGTCAATGTCAGAAAGGATTTTCCGAGAGTGGTAGCTTAAAAAAACATCTCCGAACGCATACTAGAAAAAAGAATTTCGTTTGCCGTGTGTGTAAGAAAGAATTTTCTGATAATAGTAACTTTAAAAAACATCTCGGAACGCATACTGAAGAGAAGCCTTTCATCTGCAGTCTTTCTCAGAAAGGATTTTCTGAGAAAGGTAACTTAAAATGACATCTCCAAGCTCATACTAGAGAAAAGCCTTTCGTCTGCAGTGTATGTGAGAAAAGATTTTCTAAGAATGGTAGCTTAAAAAGACATCTCCGAACGCATACTAGAGAAAAGCCTTCCGTCTGCAGTCTATGTCAGAAAAGATTTTCCGAGAGTGGTAGCTTAAAAAGACATCTCCGAACGCATACTGGAGAGAAGCCTTTCGTCTGTAGCCTATGTAACACAAGATTTCTCAAAGTAGTCACTTATTAACACATCGTCGTACGCATACTGGGGAAAAGCCTTTCGTCTGTAGCCTATGTGACACAGGATTTTCTCAAAGTAGTCACTTATTAACACATCTCCGTCTGCATACTGAGGAAAAGCCTTTCGTCTGCAGAGTATGTAACAAAGGATTTTCTGTTTATGGTAATTTAAAAATACATCTCCGAACGCATATTAAAGAAAAGCCTTTCGTGTGTGATCTATGTCAGAGAAGATTTTCTAATAAAGGTCATTTAAAAATTCATCTCCGAACGCATACTGGAGAAAAGCCTTTCGTCTGCAGTCAATGTCAGAAAGGATTTTCCGTGAGTGGTAGCTTAAAAAAACATCTCCGAACGCATACTAGAAAAAAGAATTTCGTTTGCCGTGTGTGTAAGAAAGAATTTTCTGATAATAGTAACTTTAAAAAACATCTCGGAACGCATACTGAAGAGAAGCCTTTCATCTGCAGTCAATGTCAGAAAGGTTTTTCCGAGAGTGGTAGCTTAAAAAGACATCTCCGAACGCATACTGGAGAAAAGCCTTTCGTCTGCAGTCAATGTCAGAAAGGTTTTTCCGAGAGTGGTAGCTTAAAAAGACATCTCCGAACGCATACTGGAGAAAAGCCATTCGTCTGCAGTCTATGTCAGAAAGGATTTTCTGAGAATGATAGCTTAAAAAAACATCTCCGAACGCATACTGGAGAAAAGCCTTTCGTTTGCAATGTATGTAAGAAAGGATTTTTTGATAATGGTACCTTAAAAAGACATCTCCGAACCCATACTAGAGAAAAGCCTTTCGTCTGCAGTGTATGTCAGAAAGGGTTTTCCGAGAATGGTAGCTTAAAAAAACATCTCCGAACGCATACTGGAGAAAAGCCTTTTGTCTGCAGTGTATGCAAGAGAGGGTTTTCTGAGAATAGTAGCTTAAAAAAACATCTACAAACGCATACTGGGGAGAAGCCTTTCGTCTGCAATGTATGTAAGACAGGATTTTCTGATGATGGTATCTTAAAAAAACATCTCCGAACGCATACTGGAGAAAAGTTATCTTTTGTAGTCTCTGTCGGAGAGGTTTTTCCGAGAGTGGTAGCTTAAAAAAACATCTCCGAACGCATACTGGAGAAAAGCCTTTCGTCTGTAGTGTATGTCAAAGAATTTTCTGACCATGGTAACTTAAAAAAGCATCTCCGAACGCACAATGGATAAAAATCTTCCGCCTGCAATGTATTTAAGAAATGATTTTCCGAGGATGGTAGCTTAAAAAGACTTCTCCGAACGCATACTGAAGTAAAGCCTTTCGTGTGCAGTGTATCCCAGAAAGGATTTTCTGAGAATGGCAGCTTAAAAAGACATCCGGGAACGCAAATTAAAGAAAAGCCTTTCGTCTGTGATCTATGTCAGAGAAGATTTTTTAATAAAGGTAATTTAAAAAGACATTTCCGAACGCGTACGGGAGAAAAACCTTTCGTCTGTGGTGTCTGTCAGAAAGGGTTTTTTTGAGAATGGTAGCTTAAAAATACATCTCCGAACGCATACTGCAGAAAAGCCTTTCGTTTGCAGTTTTTGTAAGAAAGGTTTTTACCGATAGTGGCAACTAAAAAACACATCTCCGAACGCATCGTGTTCGTCTGCAGTGTATGTAGGAAAGGATGCCCTACTAATGATAGCTAAAAAAATATGTCCGTTCACATACCTGAGAAAGCCCTTTCGTCTGCAGTGTATGTGAAAGGATTTTCTAAAAATGGTCACTTAAAATGACATCTCCGAACGCACACTTTCGTCTTCGGTATATGTAAGAAAGGATTTTCTGCTAATGATACCTGAAAAAAAATTTCCCTACGCATACTGGAGAAATTTTTGTTGACTGTAGTATATGTACAAAAGGATTTTCTCAAGAGAGTAATTTAAAAACATCTGCGTAGGCATACAGGTCTTGACTGCAGTTTATGTAACAAAGGATGTTGTCAAGGTGGCATTTTAGAACACTTCTTCGAACGCATATTTCTCTCATTATTTGTAAAATTAAAATAATTTTTTTAGAATTTCGTCTGTTATTGTTTATTTATTTTTATTTCGATGGTTTATTTCGAGTGCGTATAGAGAAATTTTACTTTAGGAAAATGTAATAAGCGAGTAGATAATGATAATTTTATGTGGTTTACTTTTCTAAAACCTAAAAATATGAAGTATTATACGAATTTCTAAAAATTTACATACATTGTACGTCCCGTCAATAAATGCAAGTATATTTCGTCCATTAATCTGAATCCAGTGTGTATACGTGGGATTTAATGTGAATGGCAGCCTTTTTCTTCTTCCAACCCGGGTCTTAGAGGCGGGTGCACTCATAGCTAATCTACCCTGTCAAAGTTGTGTTGGATCACCTGCAACATACATGTTTTCTTGAATTAATTTTCCACGATGCTACTTTTTTCCTTCGCAGTGAATTTTCGTCTTATCCCTCACTCCTTTCAACAACGTCATAGCTCAAAAGACGTGATTCTTAAGGAGGGTGATTTTAAAAGTAGAATCAAATGTATTAAAAATGAATATTAATTACGCTCTCTAGCGGCTAAACTTGACGATCTTGCAGTGATATACTACTCTTTTAGGGCATTCTGAAAACAGGCATAACTGAAAATCGCCGATTTTTGAGATATGATGTTGTTGAAAGCAGTGAGCGATGTGTTTATTCGGCGGTCTCCTACAGGGTTCGTACGGTCCTTTTAAAGGACTTAGGAACTCCTTATTTTCCATTCTGGTTTTTAAGCAGTTGTCCAGGCAGTAAATGCATTGTAGAGTGCATGGAATATGCGAGAATTTTTGACTTCAGGACTTTGTTAGTAGTAGTTAGTAGGTAAACATACTAAAAGTCCCCGCCCTTAGGGGGTGGACAGGTCCCATTTTTTGGTTTTTCACTTATATCTCGGAAACGGTGCACTGTAGAAAAAAATGTTAAATATAAAAATGAAAGCTGATTAAATTTCCTATAAAATTGTCAATATACATATTTATCGAATTCCCAACGGTTTTCGAGATATACGTTATTGAAAGTCGATAATTTTCGAAAAAATCTTTACCTCAGTCTTTTTGTCAAACATTTGCTTCTAGGGCCTCCCACGATCGTTTCTCAGAAAAATTGTCAAGACGTCGTTGTAGAGCATTAAATTTCCTTCAATTTGATATACACGTTTGCAACTTTATCTTCAACCAATCAAAAGTTACAGTATTTCTAACATGTATGCCCAATTTCGATGTTCCTCTAGAAATGAGTATGTTGAGAGCCTGTTGCGTTTTAACTGCTGTAACTTGCTATCATTATGAATAACAACACTTTAATAATGGAAAAAAGGTAATTGCAATTGAAACACAACACTTTTTATAATTATATTTTTTATTACTAGGGGAATCGTCCAAAGGCTCGCTCCTCTGTTATGGCTAATAGCGAGATACATAGGGGTGATTCTCGGGCAATGTAACAGCTTCCATCCATTTACTGTTGTCACCCTTAATGCGAAGGGCGTTTCAACACTGTTGAATTATCAGCTTTAAAATTCAATTAAAATTCGAAAATTTAAGATATAGACTTGAAATGCGGTTTATATGAATAAGAAAGTTTTCAGCTTCCAGATGAGGTAAATATTTTCTTTGTAAGGTAACTCGAGGAGCATCGATATTATATCCACATAGGGGACGATATTTCTTGAAAACCTGTGTTTCATTTTTTGATGAAAATATTAGTCTGTTTTAAAATATTTTTAATCAAATGAGGTCTAGTTTGAAAGAGAAATGTCTGTAGTCTTAGACTGTAAAAAGATCAAAATTCTACGATCATTTTTTGGCGAGTTATCGTAATCTGAAGATGAAAAAGTCAATATTTTCCCACAAAACAAAAAATTAAAAAAATACTTAAAGTCCGACGAAGATGAGACATGTCCTACTTTGTTCCCCACATTTTTCTGCATCTATTGGTATCGGTATCGACCCCATTCCCCCAGCGGTTTCGGAGGAGATAGCATGACAAGCTTTTGACGGCAGCGGGAGTTACTTTTTTTTAGAATAGAGAGATATTATTACGAATCATATAATGAAAGTATTTACATGGACTTATAGTAATTCTAAAATGAAAAAAAATGTGCATTCAAGGCAACATCTTTGTTTTTTTGAGGCGGAAGTGTCGAGGCTCAGTCATCGTCAGCAGTGGAGACGTCGTCCAAAGAGATTGGTAGAGTATCGATGTCGTCGTCGTCACCTTCCTGAATTAATATTGCGACTCCGTTGTTGCAATTGCCCTTGCAATTCAGGCATGTGACAGAGCCGTTTAATGAAGCTTTTGTACAACCGCACCTGCCACTATCACATCCTTTAGTGCAGGGGTTCTCAACCTTTCAGGCTCTGTGCCCCCCTTTAAACACTGATGTGAGGTCACGCCTCCCCCCCCCCTCCACCATATCGCTTACTCCTTTCAACAACGTCATATCTCGAAAAACAAGAATTTTCAGGAGTGATTTAAAAGTTGAAAAGGACATTGAAATGTATTGGAAATTAATTTTAATTCTGCTCTCTAGCGGCTAAATATTGAGTGATGAGATATAACGATCTTGCTGGGATATACTACTCTTTCAGGGCATTCTGAAAACAAGCATAACTAAAAATCGCCGATTTTTGAGATATGACGGTGTTGAGAGGAGTGAGCGATATGTGGTCAATACAGTAGTACGATCGAAATTTGAAACTGAAGCTGGTTATTAAATGAAAATATAGAATAGATAATTTCATACATAAAATTTAATATTACTACTCATATCTTAATTTGGAACATAGTATTGTTATTAGAACATAGGAAATCAAAGAATTAAATACAGATCAAATATATTTGAAGTAATCAAGGATCTAGGTGAGTTTGGAATGTAATACCAGTCACTTTCAAAACATTAATAAGAGGTCTGGCATTGTTTGTCATTGACAAGTTTTTGAATATTAGGTTGTAACTGTGACAAAGCACACTTCAGGTCACTTTCAACGTCCAGCTTTGCTCGATATTTTGACTTTATGTATGCTAATGCTGAAAATCCAGATTCACAGAGATATGTGGATGAAAACTGCACTAACAACCTCAAAGCTTCCAAAGCAACTTCTGGGTAACAGGAAACTAACGTAACCAAAAATTTTCAGCATCCATGTTTTCGAATTCCACGTTTGCTTGAGAATCACATTTTAGGTCGAAAGCTTTTTTCCTGAATATTATCAGGAAGTACATCCACGTCGATTTTAAAAGGATCTCTTGTTAACTTAAACTCCCAATTCTGTGAATAAATATCTAGAAAATAGTCTGCAATTTCATTTTGCAATGCTACCTACCAAATGCCCTGATATAAGGTCCTTCAATACATTTATCTGTTGCAATGGGAGATTTTTTTTTATCATCGAGGAGGTCATTCAATCTTGTAGAGGATGAAACATTTGGCTCTGAACTCTGAAGATGGCGTTGCAAAGAGCTATCTTCTTTGCGAAACCCTTAACTGCATCATAAGTCTTCAGAATGTTTTTCTGACATTGTAGCTTCATGTTCAGAAAGTTGAGTGTCGAAAATACGTTACGGTTACATTGTGACCACAAAATTGAGTACAGTAAGTTACAGTTAGTTTTACTTTTTATTTATATTTTTTAAACTCACGCCTCCCTTGAAATTCTTCTACGCCCCCCAGGTTGAGAACCGCTGCTTTAGTGCATCGAAAAAAAATCATCTTCAAGATTTCGTCAGGGGCGGCATCCAACTCTGAGAGTTTCGGAACTAGTTGGTCATTCCTCCTCTCCCAGCCCCAATTCGGCACCCCACCATTAGATTCCTCCCCTAACGACAGGTGTACTTGGTGGTACGTCCGGAATGCATGCTGCTTAACAGCTCATACAGTTGGAGGGAGAATTGAGAGATCAGGCTTCATGTTTGCAGCTGCTTTGATAAATTATTTGTAACGGAATTCGTTGAGGGATTTTTCTGTGGCAAGAGCGCCATAACACGAGAGAGTACTCATGATCCCAGCTGTCTCAATGGAGTCAGGCGAAGAACCGCTGGCAAATACCTCAGCTGTACGTTGCATGATTTTGGACTTCAGGTAGATTTTGACAAAACTCACTTTACTCTTGCGATACGCTGCGGATGTTGTGTCACAGCCTGTGAAGGCATGTAGCAATAACAAATGGGCATTGTCCTTCATTTTCAACTCCTGCTGAAGCTGTTGTGAGGAATACAGAGGCTGTTCACACATTTTTTAGACGATGTATATTGTATTCACAAAACTAAATTACATAAAATTCTTGTGTTTTAAATGTTCTATTTGACATCCCTTATTCTGAACTATCTTTCGACACCGCAATTTCCAGGATAATAATGCCTTTTGAAGTGTCAGAAGAGGTATTCTATCCCATTCCTCCTGAACAGCTTTCCAGAGTCCTGTAAGGGTTTTGGGACGACGTTTGGATAATGCAGATTTTAAAAGTCCGAAAGCACAAAAATCCATAGGTGATACATCGGGAGATTTAGTAGGGATATCAGTGAAGGGTATGGCCTTGATACCAGTTTTTTGTTCCGTTGGACGGGTTTGTAACCAGTTGCGCCGTGTGCGTGGCTCCATTCAATTACATAGGTTGCGACTCATCACGGACTGGTTTGTGATTTGAGTCGGTTATCAGTTAGTTTCTTTTGAGTTGCCCCGTGTGCAGACGGCCTAATAGTACCAAAATAGTTTTCTCAAGTAAAAAAATCATTTATGAAGCTTCTACGAAATAATTTATAAATGGTAAGTGTAGTAATAAACTTTAAATCTGTTTTTCTCAAAATAAATTTTTCAAGGTTTTTAGATTTTTTAAATGTTCCATGCTACTTCTTTTTCGTTCAAAATTCATGAAATTAATAACAAAGAATCCTGATACTGTTTGCAAAAAAACTGGGTATGCATTTTACAATTCGACTTCATTAAGGTAATTAAATTTGATTTATAACATTTTTTATGTTAGACAAAATTTTGATGAAAATCGGGATGGAATTCAAAAAAAAAACTATCAAAAATTAACTATTCGAGGGATTAAATAATTGATACCCAGATTTGTTTGTTATACAGTTTAAAGTGATTAAATTACAATATCGTGGAAACATCTAAAAAATGAAGTAACAAGGAGCATTTTAAAAGTTTTTTTTTTATAAATTTCAAATTTTTTAATAAAATTTTAAAATTATAATGAGATTGAAAACTTATTTTAAGGTATTCTATATATTTATAGTGAAATGTAAACATGTGTTGGAACCGAATTCCGAAATCTGACAATGTCCGAAAAAAAATGTTCACATCGCGAATGGATCACTGACAAATGCGCCGTCCGAAATGTGACATTATTTCCGACTTTGTGCACTTGAATTTGGTCAGTTCGCGATCGGACAAATCAGTAGTGAGCCAAGTCCTATTTTACACTTGGAGGATGGGCGAAAACGGAGGTAGATGTAAGCGCTACTGTTCACGATGTCATCTGTTGATGACGGTGTTAAATCGTCCACGACTACGTGTGCACATGAAATGAAAAGGTAAATTTCTCGAATCTCTGGGTAGCTTTTTGGAAAGTTCGGGCGACAACAGTTGTGTTTTCAAGCTCGAAAAATATGAAAAGTTGATTGCGGAAGTGAAAAGCACTGTGGAGAAAAGAAAAAAAAAAGCAAGCAGCCCCTCACCTCTAAGGACTACAGAAAACTAAAAAGGTATGAGTTAGTAGCTATTTGTGGTGTCGAAAAATTAATTAAAAAACTGACAGATGATGATCGAACCATAAAATATATTTGTCATACTGACGAAATTTTTGAAGTTATTCATAAAGCTCACATGGAAAAATAAAATGTATGGAAAAGAAATACAACACAAATACTGTAATGTGCCTCGAAAAGTGATCAAGCTGTACCTTTCTCTCTGTGAACAGTGTCGCTTGAGAAATAAAGGGTAAAAACAAGGGAGTCGTTGTTAAAGCAATACTTACGCATTCCGAAAACGAGGACAGGTTGACCTCATTGACATGCAATCAGAACCCGATCGCGATTATAAATTCATTTTGAACTATCAGGATCATCTTACCAGAACGGCCGCAAGCAGCGAGCTCCCGATTTAATCTGCGTACTTCTATGTTCTATCAGAGCGTCCCTCTTTATTGCGCATGCTCAAAACACCACATGGTAATTTCTAGAATAATCTTTTGTTTACGTAAGCATTAATTTTCCCGCCAAACCCTGTACATCAAAAATAGATTTCCCCGATGGAACTTCGCGAATCGAGGTCATCTTCCGAAACGGGGAACACCCCTTTTTTCCAACGCGTTTTGCCAATGATTTTAATGTTAAATTTGATTATTCTGAGGCCCCCTGTATATTTAATTAAAGTTTTGACATATATATATCTTATTAATAAAAGCGAATGTTTGCGTGCGTGCGTGTGTGTGTGTATGAGTGTGCGGCCTCGAGGCGAATCTGTGAAACTTACAGCCGTGAAATTTGGCACACTGGTAGTGAAGAGTCTGAACATGTGCACCTCGGAGCCCGAATTTTAAATTTTATTACCGTTAATTTTTAATTAATAAAAAACCAACGATTTTTGATGGGTGAGTCCAGAAATGGAAGAGCCTCCCTTTAAAATTCGGCCATATTTGAAAAAATGTCGAAATCGATGTATTTTTTTTTCTCCTGAAAGTACATAAATGTTACATATTTGGAAAGAGCTTTAAAAACTGAGAATTTTTTCTGGGTACACTTAATCTGTTACTTCAATAGTTTTACAGTTATTTGGATTCTAATCTTGAGATCATCCGATCATCCGATGTAAACAAAGCGTGATTCTTTCACAGCGTGTTTATGCAATTAAAAACACCGAATTATTCAATTAAAAACACCGAAAAACATTTCTATTATAAAATAAATAAATTTTATTAAAATCTTATTACTTCTCTTAATAATATTAAGATGGTTTAAAACATTATACACACTTCAAATTAATTGATTCAATTTTTTATGCAATATTTGATTCTATTTGCGCTAAGGTCCGCTAGATGGCGCCACGAGACTGATACAGTATGCGCTGTATCAGTCATAATTGTTTTTATAGTGTGAGCTTTTTATATTGATAAATATTCCACCATAATAAAAAAATAAAATATGAAAGCGATAATAAAATAAGTATGGCTAATTTATTTATTTTTAACGCCTTGATTAAATTGTCGAATCTTAACTCCAAAACTGTAAAGGAAAGGTATTCTTTTGGTACTAAAATGAGGATTTTAATGCACTATAAAAGTGAAGATGATTCAACGTCGCCACAGAAGATTTTTGATCTGAACGATGCAACAGCCAGATCTATTAAAAGAAGTGAAGCTGCTATTAGAAGCTTTTCTAGATTAAAATTAATCAAAACATACATAATTGTTTTTATAGTGTGAGCTTTTTATATTGATAAATATTCCACCATAATAAAAAAATAAAATATGAAAGCGATAATAAAATATGTATGGCTAATTTATTTATTTTTAACGCCTTGATTAAATTGTCGAATCTTAACTCCAAAACTGTAAAGGAAAGGTATTTCTTTGGGTACTAAAATGCGGATTTTAACAGGTCAACAATATCACAGGCCTGTATTTGGCTCACAGGCAACAATATCACAGTCCTCAGGTCAACAATATCACAGTAGAGACTTGACAGTTTTGCAATACTTTCAGTGGAGTATGAGGAAATTAAAATTTCGTCAAGTCTCAAACGATTTCGCTGGTGAAGAATCTAGAAAAATTGGTAGATATTTTAGTTCTGTAGATAAAATCTTTTTGGTACAACTACTCTTTAATTTTTTTTTGTCATAAATTTATACAATGACAGAAATAGGACCACTTTCCTATTTTTGTTTTTATGCTTGACTTACATCTGAAAAGGGTATCAGCTATCGGTGGTCCTCAAATTTTAAATTCAGTAACTAATTCAACAACAGGAGGAAACCATGCTTATAAAAATTAAAACCACTTTATTGTTAAATAACACAAGAAATGTAACACAACACAAAGGGCGAAGCAGCCAAGTGAAGTCCAGCTTTAAATCTATCGAACTGCTGATCTGGCCTTCATGTACAGGCGGGGATATTCTTGTCGCAGGAGTGGCGCTACCTAGATTTCACTAGGAGAAGTAATATAGGGTGGTTATAATTAAAGTTCCACTTTGAAATCGTCATAAAAGGAAAACTACTAGACCAAATGTCATAAAACTTGGTAATAGTTTAAAGGAGGTCATGGGAATTTCTTTGCCAAAAAAAAAAAGTTAAAAAAGTCACCACCAGGTGGGAAATGGCGCTGTATGCAATATTGTTAAACGAAATTAGGGTAGGAATCTAACTTAACCTTTTGTTACACGGGTTTAACATTTTGTATACCCTTAAGAAACATTGACATAAACAAAATTACCATTTAAAGTGTGAGTATTCCGGAAATCATTTTCTTACAGATCACTAATTTGTGAATTTTGAAGCCTGAATTCGGCCCTAAGACATGGAGATATCGGTTTAAAACGTTTTTAATCGTTTCTAAAACGAAAGTGTTTGTGGGGTTATGCAAAACCGCAATGGCTTGTAATTGGCTTACGGCAGGAAGAAGCAAATGATTTATGAAGATGCGCTTTACACGCCATTTGATTTTCCAGATAAAAGTGAACCTGTTTGTCAGAGTTCTCATTGTTACGAATCGACAATGTCTCTAATCATGCAAGACCGTGCTTTTCTCGTTAAATGTTATTATGAATGTGATAGCAATGAACGGCGTGCTTTGCAAAGGTATCGTTCAGTAAGAGGAATACGCCGAGGGTCACCGCACATAGGTACATGTGTCACACTGTTACTTAATCAACATTTCTCGAATGAACGGATTATAGGCCGAAACTTTCCCACAAAATGGCCCTCCGGTCACCAGACCTCAACCCCTGTGACTTCTGGCTATGGGGTTATCTCAAAAGCACTGTTTATGGCGATATTCTAAAGAATTTGGAGGAATTGAAAGATGCGATACACCGGCATGTCCGTAACATTCCTCCTGATATGCTAAGAGCTACTGCTGAGAATGCAGTAATGCGATTTAACTTGCTTTCAGAAAATGGTGGACGCCACATTGAACATGCTTTGTAACACGTTCCAGAAACGATTAAACACATTTACATAAACCGATGTCTTCATGTCTTATTTCGTTTAACAATATTGCATACAGCTCCATTTCCCCCCCCCCCCTGGTTTTGAGTTTTTGAACTTTTTTTTTTTTTGGTGGAAAAGAAATTCCTATGACCTCCTTTAAACAATTACCAAGTTTGATAACATTTGGTCCAGTAGTTTTCCTTTTATGACCATTTCAAAGTGGAACTTTAATTATAGCCACCCTGTATTTTCAACATCTTCATAATAAGCGAGTCCGGCGCTTAAAAGCGAATGATTTAGAGAGGTTGATCATTTAGAAATAATAAGCATTTAGAGAGGTGTGACCTTGGTAGACGGCAGTGGACCCATTTTTGAAGACATTTCAGCCAACTTGTCTGTTATACAGGGTGTGTCATATTGAATGGGACAAAAAGAAAGCATACCTGTAAACGCTGTAATTACTTTATTTTGATAAATCAAATTTACAGTGAAACTATAGCTATCCAAGTTTCTACTGTCCGACCACGGAAGCAAGGTCCCTGGAAGCTGTTACGCATGCGCGAGAAAAGCTAGTCTACTTAGAAAATAGGGGAAATCGTCATATTTTCGGATGTGTTTGTTTGTGAAATACGGAATGTATTTCAGACTGCTTTTGTCCGCAATTTTAAAGTTATTTTTTAAAACTTAATTTTTGATCGAATATGTGAATAATAATTTCAAAATAATAAAAAGAATGAAGCAAATCTATTTAAAAAATAGGAGTTTTATAGGAGTGGATATTTTCGGATTACATCGCAATCAAAATTATCTAAAGCTACGTTTTCGGTGGTTCTTTTTTTCTGAAGTTTCCTCGGAGATTCAAATTTTGGAGTTTCTTCACCCTTTGCTTCTCTGCGTATTCTTTTTACACTGGACATTGATATCCCGGTCATTTCACTAGCTCTCTTTAGGGATTGCGAAAGTGGAACAATAACATTTCCTTCTAGTGCTTCTTTATCACACAATTTAATTACATTGTGTATTATACGTTTACAATCACTACGGAACGGCTTATTCCGAGCAGTTGTGTTGGGTAAAGGATCCATTAATTTCAATATAATAATCAAAATAACAGACGAGGAAAAAGCAAGCGCAGTTAGTAACCGATTCTAAAGAATGTCGAGAGACTACGAGACTTTTCCCCCTCCTTCCTCAGCAGCCTTACCTACAGCGCGAATAGAATCGTCTTGGCACTATGCCAACCGTGGTTCTTCGTACTGTGGTCGGACTGTATAGATGTTCTATGTGTGCCCCTCCGGTAACAGGGCAAATATCTATGCGCTATTCCAGTTTCTGACATACTCGTGATAGAATATCCTTTGTTAATGATTCGAGCACTTCAGTTATCCGCTGCTTCAGTTGCTGTAAGTCCCGGGGAAATGAAGGTACGAACACTTTGTCTTGCCCAAAACTCCATAGGAAAAAATCACAAGGGGTTAGAACTGGGGATCTCGGTGGCCAACAAAGCAATGGCATATCGTTTGACCTAGCAAGCTCAATCCAGCGATGAGGTAGACTATCGTTCAGGTACTGACGTACGTTTTTTACGCCAATGTGGTGGAGCACCGTCTTGCTGCAGAATGAAGCCGGGAACCGCTTCCTCCAACAGAGGGAACGATAAACGAAGATGTTTGGCGTATTCCAAAACCCAGTACGCTTTCTCCTGCATGGATGGCGCCATTTCGATTAACCTTTTCCTTACGGGGTGGGATAGCATGTATCCCAAGAATACGGACCTAAGAATGAATATATATGTATATATATGTGTGTGTGTGTGTATATATATATATATATAACCCTCTTAATGGCCGTTCGTACAAAGGGGGTATGAAATTTCAAGTTCTAAAGAGGGAATCGGAAAATGGGCCCCGTAAGCTAAAGGTTAACAGTGCCTCTAGCGGCGATTTCGTAACCGGAAGATTTTTCGCTGTTGCCAGATAAAACTTGTATAACTGTAGTTTCATAATTAATTTGTTTCGGCTGAAAAAATCAATTACAGAATTTGTACTATGCTATTCTTTTTGTCCCATTCAATATGAAACACCCTGTATTTCACATTGTATTTTTTATCATTTAATAAATATTAGTACTTTGAATGGCCCGGCCGAAAATTCTGCAATTGAGCCCCCCTCCCCCTCCAATGACAACGGCAAGCCTTGCTATGCGTGATCATTTAGAGCAGGCCTGCACAACTCGAAATGTGATCAGAGCCATACTACTTTATGGAAAAATGCCGCACAAAAGTATGATAGGGAAAGATGAAAATATTTTATCTAACAAAAAAAAAAAAATTGCTAATTATTTAAAAAATTAAATAAATATTGATATTCATTGCTCATATATATCTATATATATAAAACAGTTCCGTCACTGACTGATTGACTGACTGACATACAAAGCACAGACCAGACCGCTGGACCTAAAGGGCTGAAATTTTGCATGGCGATTCTTCTAATAGTGTAGGGGTGCACTAAGAAAGATTTTGCAAAAATTCTTCTTAGATTTTTTAAAATTAAATTTTTAAGCTGTTTTAGTAACTTTTTTAAAGTTTGCATTTAAAATAATCATCTGAGCGTTATAAAATTTACACCACGAGAAAGATCACAAAAATTCCTTTAAAATGAAATCTTTTTCGAATCTCTACCTCCGTTTTCTAATTTTTGGTGAAATTTTAAAGATTAATTTTTAGAATTTAATATATTAAATGCTGATCACGTGATTACTTTTTCTGGTAATTTAAATTAATTTATCGTCACGTGCATGAGAACGAAATAGACAAAAAAATAATTTTTTTTCTTGCTAATGCGGCAGACGATTGGACATTATAAAAAAAAAAAATATTAAAATACAGTAAACTATTTGTTCCTCAAACTGTACTATATTAACTGTACTATACTCTTTAGTATGTTCTATTACATTTAATTTGAATATTTTCTTCTACATTATTTTGTCTATAAAAATATCCCTTACCATTTTTTTATAATTTTTTTTTAAACATCAATTGCATACATTGATCGTTGTATTTATTATAAATATATTTATTTATTTATTTTTTTGGCATTAATTGCACACATTAACCGTTGTATTTAATTTAAATGTGCTCCGTAGCGAAGTGCGGATTTTCAGCTGGTCTTTCATAAAATTATAAATCCAAAATTAATATTCCGTTTTTTTTTTTTCAGATACATGTGATATGCACCATCCCAAAAGGCTTCGCGGACGCAGAGTAAGTGATGACCGGCCGTATGTTAAAGAGGCATGATTTAGAGAAAGAAGCATGTAGGTAATAAGCTTAAGATGGAGTGATCTTTTGTAGGCGGCATTGGACCCATTTTTGAAGACATTTTAGCTGACTTGTTTTTTTATGCTGCACATTATATTTTTATCATTTAATGTATACTAGTTGTTTGCCCGGGTATTTGGGACATCTCGGTTTATCTCTGTCATTTTGGATATTTTTTCACCCCTTCTCACCCATGCCAATAGGGCTGAACTTGGACTTAAGGGAACGGTGGACATTGAAATTTACTTTTTTTACTTTTCATCACAGAGATTCGAAATCTTGTACATATGCACATTTCACTATAATTAAATAGAATACCTTAAAAGAAATTTCCAATCTCATTATATTTTAAAGATTTTTTTTAAAAAATTTGAAATTTATAAACAAAATTTTAAAATGCTCCTTGCTACTTAATTTTTGAGATATTTCCTCGATTTTGCATTTTAATCTCTTTAAACTGTATAACAAACAAATCTGGGTATCAATTATTTAATCCCTTGAATAGTTAATTTTTGAGAGATTTTTTTTCTGAATTCCATCCCGATTTTCATCAAAAATTTGCCTTTTGAAAAGTTATAAATCAAATTTAATTACCGTAATGAAGTCGAAATGTAAAATGCATACCCAGTTCTTTTGTAAACAGCATCAGAATTCTTCCTTATCAATTTCATGAATTTTGAAGAAAAATTAAGTAGCATGGAGCATTTAAAAAATCTAAATAATACCATAATGTCCCATTTCTGTGATACCCGACAATTACACCTTTCTCGAAATCAAATAACTCTGCACTTTGTGGCATCTTGCATGCGACTACTGCCTACAAGATTTTTAAAGCGCGGGACGTGACGTATATCAGGACCGCAGATATCATCTTAAAAAATATATTGATAAGGAAAAGGTTAAATCTTGGGCATCAGCAAAAATCCCAATAGAGAGCAGATGGTTAGAAATATTTCATCATTTTGAAAAAAACCATGTTCCATACAATAATGTACTAAAAGTTGTGGAATATGCGCTGTCCTTACCAGGAACTAATGTTGCGACTGAACGCGTTTTTTCTACGGTAAATAAAGTGTGGACACCAGAAAAATCACAATTGAGACTTTGAAAGCCATTTTATGTGTGAAATATAATTTAACAAATTCTTGTGAAAAATTTCATGACCTTTTAAACAAGGCCAGCAATCTACTTTCATAAAAATTCACTCAAATGAGACATATGTCAAACAATAAAATAATACTATACGTAATTTTTTTAAAAATTTATTATATTTGTAAATTGTACTTATGTTGAAATTTAAAAAAAAAGATATATTACAATACTATTTTTGCGTTCTATGAAAATTTTTGTTGCTCCATATAGACCAACACCCCCCCCCCTTCCGGTCAATGTGTCCCGCTTTACCAATTTTAAAATCTGGTCACCTTGCGCAAAAATTAAACAAAACACTAACGATTTTGCATATTTACTATATAGTGCTCTCCTCTGGTGAATAGGTCGGTACTTAACATAGCATATATAAAACTGGTTGCAAAGTTTTATAAAAATGCAAAGCGCATTTTTTAGAAAAATTGAAATGTAATTAAAAACCTTACAAAAATTTTTTAACTATATATTGAACTATAATTTAATTATCAGAATACATTCACCACATACACCACAAAAAATTTTTTTATAAAAAAAAATAGAGAAATAAAACAGAAAATTCTCTTTGAAATGCTCAAATAATACACAAAAAATGTACTAGGCGTCAATACAGTAATTTATTAAAAAGTGGTAAAGACAACATTACATTGAAATAGTTCCGTTCATAAACAAACACCCTCCCGCGCGCCTTGAAAGGAGATAGTTGGGTTACCATAACTTGGGAGGTTACCGCAGTAAGATATTATCGTCCAATTTGGCGACAGATCCTTATTCTGTACTATCGCCAATGCTTCTCTCTAGCATGCATACGGAGATGTCTTTTTAAGTTACTATTATCAGAAAATTCTTCCTTACATACTCTACAGACAAAAGGCTTTATTTCAGTATGCGTAAGGAGATGTTTTTTTAACCGACTATGAATAGAAAATCCTTTATTACATATGCTGCAGACGAAAGGCTTTTCCTCAGTATGCGTACTGAGATGTATTAATAAGCGAGGATTTTGAGAAAATCCTTTGTTACATACGCTGCAGACGAAAGGCTTTTCTCTAGTATGCGTAAGGAGATGTCTTTTTAATTGACCATTTTGAGAAAATCCTTTGTGACATACGCTGCAGACGAAAGGCTTTTCCCCAGTATGCGTACGGAGATGTATTAATAAGTGAGAATTTCGAGAAAATCTTTTGTTACATACGCTGCAGACGAAAGGCTTTTCTCCAGTATGTGTACGGAGATGTATTGATAACTGACCGTTTTGAGAAAATCCTTTGTTACATACACTGCAGAAAAAAGGTTTTTCTCCAGTATGTGTACGGAGATGTATTAATATTTGAACGTTTCGAGAAAATCTTTTGTTACATACACTGCGGACGAAAGGCTTTTCTCCAGTATGCATAAGGAGATGTCTTTTTAATTGACCATTTTGAGAAAATCCTTTGTGACATACGCTGCAGACGAAAGGCTTTTCCCCAGTATGCGTACGGAGATGTATTAATAAGTGAGAATTTCGAGAAAATCTTTTGTTACATACACTGCAGACGAAAGGCTTTTCTCCAGTATGCGTACGCAGATGCCGTTTTAAGTCACACTGTCTAGAAAATCCTTTTTCACATACACTGCAGACGAAAGGCTTTTCTCCAGTATGCGTACGCAGATGCCGTTTTAAATCACACTGTTTAGAAAATCCTTTTTCACATACACTGCAGACGAAAGGCTTTTCTCCAGTATGTGTACGGAGATGTATTATTAATTGACCGTTTGTAGAATATCCTTTGTTACATACACTGCAGACAAAAGGCTTTTCTCCAGTATGTGTACGGAGATGCGTTTTTAAATTACTCTGTTGAGAAAATCCTCTCTTGCATACACTGCAGACGAAAGGCTTTTCTGCAGAATGCGTACGGAGATGCGTTTTTAAATTACACTGTTGAGAAAATCCTCTCTTGCATACACTGCAGACGAAAGGCTTTTCTGCAGAATGCGTACGGAGATGCGTTTTTAAATTACACTGTTGAGAAAATCCTCTCTTGCATACACTGCAGACGAAAGGCTTTTCTGCAGAATGCGTTCGGAGATGCATTCCTAAATTACTGTTTTGTGAAAATCCTTCGATGGGGATAGGGGAATTTGCCATTGTATTCTGCAATTTAAATTTAATTCTGTATTCTGTAATTTAAAAAAAAAATTCACAGAAGTTGCAGACGAATAGTTTAGCTCCGTTATGCTTGCGGCGATGGTTTTTCAAATGGCTGACCTGAAAAAGGATCGTATTCATACCCAGTGATAAAAGATTTTTCTCTGGCATGGATACGGATGTGCTATCAATTTGTCTCGATGAAATCTTTCTCCGCATAAATCTTAAACAGACAAATTTAGTGCCGTGTGCGCAGAAAGACTTTATTATTTTAAACTAACCTAATGAGGAAATCCATTGTTAATCACGCAGCACACAGAGGTTTTCTCTTCAGTACATCTAGGAAAATAGCTTGTTTTACAAACCTTATGATATTTTTTGTCTCTCACATTACTAAACAATTTTTATTATGGTTGGGACCGATGACGTATTTTGAAATGATTCGCTCGAAGATGTCTGTTCAACAGGTTTTACAGAGAAATTAGTATTTCTTTTCTTGTCATGAGACGCTGGAGATATGTTGCCGTACGTTGCTCTCTTAAATTGTGGAAAGTGCAACTCACTGAACAATTAATAGATTCAAACCAAAGTAATATTTCTTCGGAAACAAGTATCTTTCAGGAATGCATCTGCCCCTGCGACCAACTGTGAACAATTAATCACGAGTTTCATATAAAAACTGAAATATTCCTCTTCAATGAAACTGCTATTGTAGTTAATTCAACTTTATCAAATTTTAAGATGGTAATCTGGAATGAAAATATCCACTGGCACGTCTTACGATAGAATTTTTGAATACCTGCAAAGGACAAAAGAAAATTAGAAGGTTAATAAATTTAAAATATCAAGAAACTTAATAAGATATTTGCTACAGAATCCAGCACTCTTAAAATACACATATAATTTCTCTTGAAAAAAAAATCTAATTATATAAGTTTGCACTAAACAGATTATTGTCACTAAGCGCATTCTCTAGATCTGCCTGATTATTAAAGCCATTCCAGTTCTTCTAAAGACAAGTGATACTGGGACCTTAACATACATAAAGGCTTCTTCGACGTTAACAAAGGAATACGGTGACAAAATTTTATAAACTGCGAAATCGAAAGGATTTACTAGAGCAAAAATCTAGATTTCCTTTCCCAACATGCATTTCTTTCAAAATGCATGATGTTTATCTGAATAAGAATATTATGAGAGTTTATTTGCTTGTCTGTGAAATTAAACGAGAAGTAAAACTCCATGATACGTAAGCAGATTTTGGAACCATTTTATAATACTAAACTCTCTATATTTTTCATAATACTTTAGAGCACGGGTTGGCAACGTTTTAAACTAGGAGGGCACATTTCAGAAATGTGGGAGTTCGGCGGGCATAACTAGGTGAAGAGGGGAAAGGGGGGGGGTTTAAATATTTAAATATGAAAACATTAATGCGACTTAAATTTTTACTACATAAATTAAAATTTTAATTTAAACAAAATAATCTTAAAATCGATAATGCAATATTTGACATTGAAAATCTGCTGCCAGCTCGTTGTAATGTGTCATAAAAGTTGAATTCCCAGTTCTTAGGCATTGGTCCAAGTAAGTGTCAGTGGGGCTTGATCGGTACTTTGATTTTGAGTATTTTATATTAGAAAACAAAGATTCGCAAGCATGAATTCTTGGTATTAAATTCTTCCAATAAGGAATCAAAATGTATCACAAACTAATAAGTGGTAGCATTTCCATCACAATAATTTTCTAATTTTAAATTTTGGAAATGTGATAAATTATCTTTCTCAATATGCGATTTTCAGAGCGGCAATTTATCTTTTAATGCATTTATCGTACTTATCATAGAAGCAAGGGGAGAATGACGCTGTCGAGAGATCAGGCTTCTCAGTTTTTGATTTTGACGGTTTCGCGATTTTTAATTTTTTTCTACAATTATTCATTACAAGTACGAGCGTTTGTTGCTCAAATATAAAAAAAAAATTTCGAAATTTGAACAGCAGGCGTCCTAAAATTGTTTCGCGGGCACCGCGTTGCCGACCCCTGCTTTAGAGTAAGAAAATTTAAAAAATCTGGCACATAATACGGGACTTCTCCCAAACGCTAATCTGTGGGATAAACTCATTTTTTAACAAAATTTTCTTAGTTATGAAATTTAGGCCTAGCTCACTGTTATATAGTAACTGGAGTTATCAAGCTTTATTTTGAACTTCAGAGTTTCGGATATTAGGAAATTTAACTGTATCTCAGAAAAACATAGAAATCAGAAAAGTATAACTGACATTCTTTTGTATAGTCATATGTTTACAAGCTTAAGATAGCATTCGACATTCCCGAAAAATAAATAACGTTTTTAATCTTAATCAGTATTATCGATTAAAAATAACTAGTTGGTACCCGCCAAAACATGGCAGCTAGATAGTAAATAAATGTACTAATACACAAATTATACTCGACAAATCATTCTCAAATGTTGAAAATCATAATAATGCTCAGAAAAAAAATTAATGTGTTTAAGCGGCCTCGTGCTTAGTGAGTATCTAAAGCCAGATTTAAAAATGTCACTGAGCATGCGCAGAAAGAAATTTTTTTAACTGTAAATTATCGCTCATTAAACAGCGCGAAATAAACAATTTCCATCAGGTTTAATCTTATATTTTACAAACATAATTATCATAAAAATAAAAATAGCAGAGAGAGGTCTAGAGAGACTTCTAGGAATAAACGTGTTTATCATTAAAACATGTCACTGAGCATGCGCAGAAACAGTGAGTTTCTAAAGACAGATTTAAACATGTCCCTGAGCATGCTCAGAAATCAATTTTTAATTGTAAATTATTGCTAATTAACAGAAATCGCGGTTACAAAAACCAAATTTGACAAATCTACAGATTACAATCTTTCGTTTAAAACCAAAATAAAGTAAATTGATGCAGTAGTTTTCTCTCACGGACTGCCCAAAAAGTTGGCTTAGCAACTTAAATATATAGATTTTTAATTAAAAAATAATTCATTCAAGTTATACATTTGGAAAGTTAGTTCCTGACGTTTTAACAACATTAAAAACAGTTTATATATTTTATTATTGCAAAGCCACAAACTTTATATTCATACATAATATTTATAGCTTATCATTTATATTATATAATACATGCATAAGTACAACGCTTATCTGTATTAAAAATTGAATGAAAGAGGTATTCTGCACGTGTGCTCCCATCTGTTAAAATTTGCAGGTTCCCATGCAAAAATAATTAAGAACTTCATAAATTAAAGATCTTAATATGATACAACTCGCATTTCTCTAGCCTTCAGCTACAGAATATCAATACGATATCGATACATAAATTAAAATTCGATAAATTTTAATATTCATTAAAAGAGAAAAATAAATTAAATTTAAAAAAAAAGTTTTTTTAAACCAAAATAATCAAATTTTAATTAGCAAATTCAAAACATATCTCAGAAACAAGAATGAAAAACACGAAATTCACCTCAGCTTGTCTTGAATATTTTTTCAGTGTTTAACATTAATATTACACTTAAGAAAAGACACTTTAAGCTTTTAGCAGAGCACTGATTTTTCACACCAGATAAAAATATTTTGCGTATATAAGAATAGGAAAAGTCAAAGCTAAAATTGTACCTTGTAGGGGGAAAAAGGGGGGGGGGGAGGCAATTAAAAATTTTCATGGTTTCCTTTACAGCGTTCTGGATTGAGGAATATATACCAAAAGTAAAACAAAAAATGAAACATATTTATAGGACAGGTTGGTTCTGTAACCACTGTTTAAACTCCCGAATTATCACAGAAAAATTCAGCTCAAAATACAAAAGGAACAAAGAACATATAAAAATATATAATACATGACCCTGGTTATTCAATGAATTTATTATGTTGTGCTTAAATTAGTAAATGACTAAACACATTTATGATGAGCACAGTGCAGAAAAGACTATATATATTTAAATCTATGAGAAAGAGAGATATATTTCTTAAATACAAAAAATTATTTTAATTTAACAACAGTTTTTGTTTTCTATGGTCTATATTATTTCTTTGCTATGCAAATCAATTATCGATTTTGGTGGTCAATTTTTCAGATTGCATACTAAGCAATGTATATTTCTCTTGTACAAAGCTAAGCAAATATATTAATTATTTTTAAAGCTATATATGGAATCAGCTCGACTAACCACAAAAAATATCCCCCCTTACCCCCCACATTAATGAGAGAGCAACCAAGTACAGGGCATTATACATATAAAAAGTAAAGAAAAATGGAAGTGATAGTGCTCATGGTGTTAAAGCTTTTCTTTATATTCCTCTTCAAACCTAAAATACACTTCTCAAATTTTCAAGAATAATACATTTTACATACTGAATTTCGAAATGTTGTCAGTACTTGCAAAAATAACGACAATTTTGAAATTTTACTTAATGTGTCTTATAATACTAAAATGAGGCAGTAGTGTTAAGACCATTTGAATCTTTTTTACAGTGCTAATGTTCATAAACAGGAGGAAAAATGTATTTTAAAAACTCTTAGGAACTAAACTGTCTATACTCCATTCTCATACCCTCCCCCCCCCCCTCTTAAAAGAATTAAATAAATAAATAAAATAAAATCTTTCTCACTGCAATCATCTTTTACAATTTACACAGAAGTGAAAGTGAACTTTATATGACTTTATTATTATACAGCATTACATGACAGTAGGAGGCTGTTTTACAGAAAATTAAAACAATGAACATTATTGAGAGAAGTATCTAATGAACTTCTCCATAATGACACAACTGTTTTAACAACCATAAAATTTTCCCACATAAAACAAATGAGAAATAATGTATATTAAATATCCCCTGCTTTGCAGACACCCTCAGATATCAATGCACATACTTTTTTCACTGACTGGATTATAATACCTTAATAGATTCTACTTCAACTTGCCTGATAATAATAGAATTTTATCCCACAAGAAGTAAATCATTAAAGATAAAAACCAGCAACTACATGACTTTTATAGCCATTGACAAACCACTATTAAATTGTAATTGTCATGTGTAGTTCCATCTTTAAACTTGCCTTATAGCATGGAATTTCATCCCCTAAGTAATAATAATTGAAAATTCACTAAATATTTTTTTTTTAAATAATCCACTGTATAACAGTACAGTGGGTGGTAAAATTGTGTAACAATAGCTCAATAGCTATTGACAAACCATTATTAAATCACTACTGTTGCATGTATTCATATAAATGGCGATAGTGAATCCTATAAGTTACAATGACAAATGACTCTTCTCAAAATGAAGCAGCCAGATTTGAAGAAAAAAAATTAATGCTAGTAAGGAATTATATAGAATTTTAACTGTCATTCTCTATAAGGTTTAAGAGCATATCAATAAGGATATTTATAGCAGTGATGAAATTAGTCTTTTCCATTAAAATCTTTCTCAGAAAACATTATTTCTACAAAGTGAACAAAGTAATAGAAAAAAAATTGCTGAAGATCATTCAAACCTTAGGATGAGTAGCATAGGGTAATCAGGGGAAAGGTCACTGTCAAAAAGTTGATACCTCTAGGGTTACAGCTATTAGCAAGAGAGTTATTGTTTAACAGTGGTGTACATCAGTTGCTTGATTAGAAAAAATTCAAATTAAAAAGCACTGTTAACTTCCAAAATCATGTCAGAGGGGTTGACTAACCCAGAAAACATTGCAAATAGGAAAATAGTAAGGTTCTATTATACATGGACAATGCTATATTACATCCAAAAATATTCTTCCACGAAATAATTTTTATAACATTTAACACTTTTAAATGCTAGTAAATGAACATCAGTGGTATCTAGTCATATAAGGTGCATTCCACTAACTAGTTAAAAAAAATTCTTAAAATAGAAGAGTCTTATTCAGCTGCTGAATATTTTTAAACCATCAATATATAAAATATACCTCAGAATGGGTGAAACATGCATGGGACATCCTCAAGGAAGAAATAATAAATGGCAACTGCTAGAATGTAGGTATTAAAGATCCAGAGATGGTTCAAAAGGATTTGAATGAATATATAGAGTAGAAAATTTTGCAGTCTTCATGATTGCAAAAAACCTTCTTTATGATTGTGACCTTAAAGGTATATGATGCTATCAATGATGGTGCTACTAACTTTTGCTTTCAAAAATTGAAAATTATCTTAAAAGAATCTTTCTGATCATTTATAAACCCATTACAACAATCTTGTATCACATACAAAACCATTTCAATACTTATTCTATTACAGACCCCAGCATAAGAATATCATAGAAATTTTTTTTTACATTTCTTCAAATAACTGATGAATAAATGATCTTATTTGTAGTCTAAGAAATATTACTTACGTATGAAGAATGCAAATTAAAGGTCATTTGAAAAATTCAAGGTGACCATATTCCAACCTATCTTGATTTATTTCATTTAGGATCCATAACATATTTTTAACAACTGATTCTACTTGTGTTTTAAAACAATGTATTATAAAATCGCTATATCTTGGAAATCCTTATTCAAAGTACATGGAGTTTATCACAAATACTAAAACATCCATCTTATATAAAATTTAGAAGAAACATGATCACTTAATTATTTTATTACTAAATTGAAGCTCAATAAACAAATATTGCCAATGTATACAAATCTCCAATTAAAAAAAAAGTTGGGGTTTATTTCATTTTTAATTAATTCCATTCTCAGTATCTCCAACCATTATTAAAATATTAATACACGTTTGCAATTATATATTTAAGGAAACATTAAGAGCTTAATTATTCACCTTAGCTCTTAGGATTTATATTTCAAACAACTATTTCAAATATTTGTTCAGATCTTAGTTATACCCAATACAGGACTATCAAATACAGTCGATATCTATAAATGCTAAAAGATCACTGCAATTATAAAGTAAATGATAAACCATTTGTCACTTCATTCAATATTTATTACAGAATTTACAAGTGCAAACATTTAAAGATACAGTACTAAGACAAGGTTGGTGATAAAAAAAGGGAGTGACCTATCTCATCATTCTTAATTATTATAAAGGAAAGATTTTGACTCCATTGATTAAAAGAAAAAATCTTCTAAGAATTGAGAGTTCATTACTTCCTTGATAAATTTATCTTACATCATAATACCTCTTGCTAGAAATTATTTAGAAGAAATTCCATAAAAATTTTTTTCTCTCCAAGAAAATTTATTTCAACATTCAGAGGTTAAAGGAGGGAGATTTTTTTCAATTTTCAATAGATGAGAAAAATGTTAGAGATCTCTTTTTAAATGATATTCAGTTGGCATCTCATCTCTAAATATTGGTGTCATAGAAGAATAATAAAAGTTAATTTCAAAACCTAAAAATCAGAATTATATTTTAAAACAAGATCAGTAAATTTAATTTTTTGAAATTTTCTCATATTCTACATAATTCTTCTCTCCAAATTTTACTTTATTATAACAAGCACAATATATTTGCATTCTTTCTTTTTAAAAACTGTAAGATACAACATGCTAAATATAATGTACAGTGAAACATTATAAACTCTAAATTATAAGAATGGATTTAAAAAAAATTTAAATATCAAATACAGTCAATTCCAGTTAATCAGACCACATCGGGACATGATCATTTTGGTATTAACAACCGACTGGTCCGATTAGATGAACATGTCCTATGTTTTAAAATGAGATTAGGTCCGAATAAGAGGCTGGTTCAATTAACTGGATTCAACTGTATTTTAACTCTGACATTTTCTATTAGTTAATATTTAAAGAAATACAAAAAATGTTAACTAACTGAAGTAAAACATTTTGAAATTCATTCATGTAAAAGTAATATAAAGACAAATGATCAAAATATTCATATTAATACGTTTTGAAACACTAAATTAATCTTCAAACTCTTCGCTCTGCTGTTTTTTACTAAAACAATTAAGGTTTCATAATTTAACCTTTTTTTCTCTCTCAAAAGATATAAGATAAACTCCAGTCATTAGAAATATCAACCATGCCAAGAATTCAGAACTAAATTTTTTACAGAATTTAATCTTTTGTACAATTTTTCTATATGAATAAGAAACCCCAATTATGTGATAATACTCATGGAATCACATTGCAAATACTTGTCATCAGCTAATTTCAAATAAGACAAAAATAAAACAAAAAAAGACTTTATGTAAAAGAGGAACAAAGATACAAAGAGCATACATTAGATACATATCATCAGTAATCTGAATTAATTCTTAAGCTTTTAGCTGTGCTCTTTCTTTTCTAAAACAATTAGGGTTTTGTAACCCTTTTTTTTTAATCTCAAAAGATATAATAAAAACTCCATTTAGAAGAAATATCAACCATGCCAAGAATTCAGAACTAAATTTTTGACAAAATTTAATCTTTTGTACTATTATTGTATATGAATAAGACATGCCAATGATGTGATATTTACCCACAGAATTACATTTTAAATGCTTGTCAGCAGTTAATTTTTAAAAAAGGAAAAAAACAGACATTATGTAAAACAGGAACAAAGATACAAGGAGTATAGATTTGATACATAATATCTGCAAAAGTAAATACAAAGAAAAAGTTTAGATATTTAGTGTTCCTTATTTTTGCAGCCTCTCAGATTTTTACATTGATAATAATTACTAATATTGATAGTGGTTCATAAGTGAATATTTGATTGGTTAAATAAATCTTACTTAGAAATATGTAAAAATAAAAACAAACAGTAAAACATGATAATACAAGTTAAAAAAATTCCTCGTTAATAAAAATAAAAATAAATATCTATATTTGATATTTTATATTTATTTTCCCCTTAAAAATTATGCAATCAGGGAACAAAGTGGACTGAAAACAGTTCACTAATTACAGTTCAACAATTCAAACTAACACATTAGTATTTAACATATAACATACCTGCAATGCAATGGGTATAGAACAAGCAAATAACTATATTGATATCAATCCTTTGATAATTTTTAATACATTATTTAACCATCATATACGTACATCCTTAGTCTGTTCGGCTGGAGAAGAATTAATTAAAATGTGGTCAATAATTGATAGTGAGACAATACCTGTTCAATATGCTGGTAAAAATTCATGCTCCAGTCTTCCACTTTCAATCTGTTTTAGTTTGTGAAGCGCACAATTACTCTGGCAGTGTAAGCAAACAAACTTAAAGATTCATATTTGAAACACACACACTTGAATGCAACTTAAAATGGTTCCGGATATAATCTATATTCAACTTAATCCATTAAAGGGCTGTTATTTTTTATAACCATACGACGTTTATATAAACTGCTTTGTAAATATAAACAATCAGAAAGCTCACACGATCATTCTGAACGTCAGTCACCTCACAGAAAATGTTGTCATGTTATTTGAATTTTGTTTCTGAACTGTGATTAAATAGCAGTTGGGATTTTTCCGTAAATCCCAACTGCTACTTAATCACAGTTTTCCATAAATCCCAACTGTGATTGGTTGTAAACATAAAGCTATAAGAAGGAGCGTAAGCTCCAATACGTGCTAGAAGTGGTGACGTCACGTCCGCCATGTTGGGCACCTCCGCAATGGCGACCCATGTTTTTCTCTCATAGGACGGGAAAACCAATATTAATATCTCTTATTAAACTAATTAATATTATCTCCCTGCACATCCTGAAATCGATGAAGGAGCAAAAAATATCCTACCACAAAAATTGAGGAATGTGATTTCGTAGAAGAATAACAGCAGAAGGTATTTTAAAATTCCATTCTTCTAAGCCTATCGCTGTGAAAGATAGGCTTAGAGAAAGTGATACTCTTCAAATTTTTTTATTTAGTGTTTGTGAATAGTTTTTTAATGTTGTTTCTGTCCATGTGGATATTCTAACATATTCTAAGATGAATTGGTAAGTAGATTTTATTCCCAGTAACACAGATTTATGTCTAGTGACATTGTGTTTACAATTTGAATGTCTCGCTGATGGTAACGGTATTAAAATGTCACTTTCGATAAAATTTATTACTGTTATAAACTACGTATGTACCTTATTGTTCACTCGATTTTCCTAAAATATTTGTATGGTAACATTCTTAAAGCACTATAATCCACTTTGCAGATTAAAAGGATTCTTAAAGTTGATATATTGCTGTATTATTTTTAATCTATCCTATGACTGGTGTACATTTTTGTAGATTTCTACTGTGTTAGATGTATGCTTTTATTAATTTCTGTACCTGTGTACTTGATTTCCTTCCCTTAAAACTGAATGGGTGTCTGAGTAGGATAGATTTAAGTCAATCTATTCTATGTAGATTTCTTTTCAGTTCAATCCATGAAACTATAAGATTACTGACAGACTTCATGGCTAAGTATTTTTCAGCCATTGATTTCATGCATCTTTTTTGTTGCTGGCTGGTTTTATGATGGAATTGTTTGATTTAATATTAGTGTGTTATCAACCTTAGTTTAATGCAGCACTCTTAAAGTATAAAGCATGAAATAACTGATTTGTTTTGCATTGTTCTTGTATCATACAGTTAGTGGAAGTGATACTCTTCAAATTCTTTATTTAATGTTTATTAACAGCTTTTTTTATGCTGTATCTATTTATGTAAATAATGTAACATTCATTAAGTAGATGTTTTTCCTAATAATATGCCTGTTAAAGCTTACTTGTTATTGTTTTGAATTATAAATATTGAAAAGTAGTGTTTGGTAACATTGTTTGTTATGCATTCTTTATAACTCTTTATGCTTCATAAATAACAGATTTTAAAGGCTAAGTTTTTTTTCAGCCATTGATTTCATGTATCCTTTTTGTTACTGGCTGGTGTTAAGATGGATGATTTAATGTTAGAGTGTTATGAATTACTGTTATATATATATACATATAAATAAATACACTCAAATATTTATATATATATATATATATATATGTAACATACTGAACAACCCAAGGAGAGAATGGGCGTCCAGCACATCACAGGGGATGAAGAGTAGTCGTGGCTTGAAGCATAAACAACTCTGCAAGCATGGACAATCTCAGAATCTCGTTTAGTGTGAAAGTTTGGTCTATCAATTTCATAATTAACTTTTGACATTTGTTTTAGAATAGTGTAAGGTCCAGAATAGGGTGAGCTTAATTTTCTTGTATTAGGGTAGTGAAATTCTTCGAATAACACTAAATCTCCAACATTAAATTTAGATTCTACAAAACGTGCATCATATTTTACTTTATTCCTATTATGGTAATTAATTGTCCTTTCTTTAGCTAATTTTCTCGCCTCATCCACCTGAGGATAAAAATCTTGTTTTTTAACATGAGGTTCATAAGGTAATATTCCAAAAAGTAGGTAAGCTGGGGTCATTTGGGTGACTGAATGAGGCGTATGATTGTATTCATTAATTACTTCATTTAATAGGATTGTCCAAGGAGTTTTGCTTGTTGAGTTATGTACTTTGCACCTTAATCTAGTAATTATTGTTTGATTTACCCTCTCTACCTTCCCATTTGTTTGTGGATGATGACTCGATGTAAGTAATTGTTGCACATTATTATGCTCTAAAAATCTTCTAAACTTTGAACATGTAAAAGCTGCATTTCTGTCTGTTAGCAATTTTTTTGGTGTTTGAATTTGGAATATTTGTTTTAAACAATTTGTATAAGTTTCAGTAGTTACGCTTTTTGATGGAAAAGCCCAAATATAACGCGTTGCATGGTCAATTATCAAATGTAAATATTTCTTTGTGGAATTATAGTAATTAAATCCGCCTACTGTGTCTAAACTTAAGCACTCAAAGGGTTGGTCTGTCGGAGGTACTTCTTGCAGCAATCCAAACCTTTTCTGTCTTTTCTTTTTGTTTAATTGACAAGTATGGCAATGTTTAACATAATTACTAATGTCCTCATTGATTTTGGGTCAATAATATTGGGGTGTAAGTAATTGCATTGTTTTATTTATTCCAGGGTGTCCATAGTCCTCGTGGGCTCTTTTTAAAATTTCTAATCTCAATGAAAATGGTACTACAATTTTTAAAAATCCTTTCTTTCTCATGTAGATTACATCATTTAGTTTTTTATATTTAAGTCCCTGTACATTGTCTTTATTTTGAAATTCTACAATTTTTCTTAGTTCAATTAAATGATTTATTTGGGTTTTAGGTTCTAGAATAGGGTTCCTTGAAAGCATGTCAGCTTCAATATTTGCAGTTCCCTTCTGGTATTTAATTTCATAGTCGAACATACTTAGTTTTAATGACCAGCAAAAGAGTCGACCTCGAAGATTTTTCACATTTTTAAGCCAAACTAAGGCAGCATGGTCTGTGTGAATTGTGAACTTTTTCCCGTGGAGATAATGATAGTATCTGTCTAAACTGTCCACAATTGCCAAGCACTCAAGTTCAGTAATAGAATAGTTTGCCTCATAGCCCTTTAATACACGAGAGTGATATGCTATGGGATGCAACACCCCATCTTCACCTGGCTGTTTTAAAACAGCTCCAACCTGATGTTTACTAGCATCCACAAATAAATGACAGTCTTTGTTTACATCATACAATTGCAATATTGGTTTACAAATCAATAAATTCTTAAGATCTTCAAAAGCTTCTTGGCACTTGTCTGACCATCCCCATTTTACTCCCTTTTTCAATAATGTATTTAATGGATGTCTTACTTTTGCATATTTTGGAATAAACTTATTATACACATTTATTGTGCCCAAGAATCTTTGGAGTTCTTTTACATTAGTTGGTGGTTTCAAACACTTTATCTTTTCAATGTTAATGTTGTCTGGGGCAATTTTCCCATTTGTTACATTATATCCAAGAAAATTAATTTGTTGTTGCAGAAAAGTACATTTAGTTAATTTTAACTTGATATTCTCTTTTTTGAAAATGTTAAATAGTATCCCTAAATGTTCAAGGTGTTGTTCTTTGGAGTCTGAAAAAATTATAATATCATCGAAATAGTGGCATGCAAAGTTAACTTTATATTTATCTAAAATTCTCCTGATAGTCCTATTGAATATTGCAGGGGCGTTCTTTAAGCCAAATGGGAGTCTTAGCCACTCGTATAAGCCAAAAGTAGTTGCAAATGCCAATTTCTCAGTATCTTTTGGGTGGACGGGTACATGCCAATACCCTGAGGTAAGGTCTAAAGTTGAAAAGTAATTAGCTCTGCTTAATTTATCTAGAATATCATCAATTCTGGGTAAGGGTTCTGCATCTGTCTTAGTAATTAAATTTAGTTTTCTGAAATCAATACAAAGTCTAGTTTTTCCCTCATTTCGCTTTCTTGCCAAAGTCACAGGACTTGAGTATGAACTATGTGATTCTTTTATGATTCCTGCTTCTAACAAATTTTTAATTTGGGTCCTGATCTCTTTTTCCTCAGTTGGCGAAGTCCTGTATGCTCTTAGACTCACAGGTAAATCAGAATTTAGGATTATTCTTTGGGGTTCCATCCTTATTTTGCCTATGTCATATTTGTTAGTTGAAAACAGTCTATTATTTTTGTGCAATAAATTCTTTAATTCCCTATCAACATCTAAATTTTTGATTTGATCATTAATGTCAACATTTTCATAATTTGGAGTACTTTCTACTTTTATTTCACCAGAGTTTTCATTAAAATTGTCATTTACATCATAATCAATACAGAAAATATCATTTTCTTTCTGTGATTTCTCTTCATAAGGGTTAAACATATCAGAAACTTCAATTTCATGAACATTACTATTATTATACACATGCTTATTATCACATTTATTTTGTAGGTGTAATGAAATTTTACTTATCTCACAAATATTAACCATCTTCAAAGAAATTCTATTTTGATACACACACAATTGGTTACAATCAATTACTAATTTAAACTCTTTACACTCAGGAAGTCCCAGAATAAGATAAGGCAAGTCATTGTCCAAAACATATGCAGAAATGTTTCTAATTATTTTCCCTATTCTCAAAGTTAATACACATTTAGTTGTAATTAAGATTTCACCCTCAGCTTGCCTGACCTTAATTGGAGAACTTGAATAACATTTCAGTTGACATTGCTTGACCAGTTTTTGTGACATCAGACTAATAGTCGAAGCAGTGTCAATCACACAATTTAAAAAATTCTGTTTCTCATTTTCATATAGTTCATAAATTAAGCAGAGCTAATTACTTTTCAACTTTAGACCTTACCTCAGGGTATTGGCATGTACCCGTCCACCCATATAGTCTTTTTGCTTTGTCAACCCCATTATTTCTGATAATGTTCCCCCTCAATGACAGTAATTGTCCTTCTGGCGCCTGATCTCTTTCAAATTCAGGTTCTTCATAATGATGTTTATTGTCTGACACCGACATCTTATCAAATCTCTCATTAATAGAGCAAGTTTGTTCCCAATGGTAAGCATTACTTATGCCAAAGTTAGAACATTTTCGACAGGGTCTAGATGGTAAGTCTGCATATTGTTGGTGGTGATTAATTTGGTTATTGGGATTGGGTGCAAAATTTCTATTCAACTTGTGATCTCTGGGTTGCCATTGTCTGAATTGCTGCTGCTGACTATAATTAGGTCTAGACTGAGTTTGTTGATTATTATTAGGTCTAAATTGAGGCTGGGAAGAGTAATTTTGTCTAAATTGATGAGGTGGGCTATAATTCATCCTAACTTGAGGTTGGTTGTAATAATTCTGTCGGAATTGGTTCCTATTTTCAAATCTAGTGTTAAAAAAGTTATCCCGATCCCCTTAATTAGCTTTGTTTCCTTCATTATTTATTTTGATTAGCTTATTAGCCAACACTATCCATTCTGTTGTGGTTTGAGGAGGATTTGCAGCTATGGTCATTCTCATTTGAGCATTTAGGCCTTCTAGTATTAACTTCTGTGATAACCCCAATCTCTTTCCTACATCAATTTTTTTATGAAAATATTTGGTTAAGTCATCATTATATTCAAATTTCAAATTGGAAAATTCAGAGAATTCCACGCTATCTGCCTCAAAGAATAATTCTTGCAAAGTGTCTTTTAATTCTGTCCAATCTTGAATGTCTAGGCAAAAGTTTATAAAAATCGTTAGAGCTTTCCCTTTGAGAAATTTTGAAATACATTTTATCTTTTGTTCATTTGGAACATTTGCTTGGGAAAATTTCTGCTCAATATAGGCAAGCCATTTTTGTAGTTTCATTCCCCCCTCTGGGTCAAAAGGAATAAAATCCCTGAATTCTCTCTCTAAATTTTCAAGTTGAAAATAGTCCTTGCATTCTGTCCTAATTTTATTATTTGCTGTTGTTTCCCCCTGAATTTCTGTTTTTATTTTTGTCTCTTCCATTTTATAAGTTTAGCACAATATCACAATTATATATTTCAATTAAAAACAAGAATATAATTTCATACAATCACAGTTTACAAAACAATTTTAAAAAGTTTATGATGGGAGACATACAACCTGGTCATCTGATGCTTGTCTTGTTACTGTAAAATTCTCGGTTGCACAAATTTTATTTTTTGTTCACGGTACAGCGCTAGGGCTTGCATACCGGTTTAATTAAATTCACACACAAGAACACATCGATGATTTTTGAACTGGCGGTGATTACACTCTTTGATGACACTCGTGAAGAATTTATCACACGGAGCAATGGGGAACACAATCACTAAGAAGATTCACTCGAAGTTGAAGTCAGAAGCAGAAGCAGCTACACAACTTGTGAAAAAAAACGCGCACAATCTTCGATGGCACAATCTGTAATACTTCATTAAGACACATGCGTACACAATTGTTATTATTATTATCAGTTTTTTGATGAAGCCTTCAAGGCATTTTTTCAAAAACGCGCACATTATTCCGCTTGAAAATCACGCTGAACTCCGGCTCAGAAAAACAAACATGTCTCTCTCCATTGCTTAGCACACAGAAACCGAACCAAAACATCTCTTGGTAGCGCACAACACGTACTACGACGGAATGACGGGGAAAGAGGAGATCTCGACCTTGACACATAAAGCCCACAGCGTGAAATAATTTTTCTCCTGACCGAAGACCGCAAACAGCAACCGTAAACTTATGGGCTGGAACTCCACTGTGAGATTTTCACGCGCAGCAAAACTTGCATCTCTGTTACAAGTCTGTACATCTCTGACGACTCTTTGTAACATACTGGACAACCCAAGGAGAGAATGGGCTTCCATGCTTGCAGATTAAGATATTATAATGCACCAGAGAACTTAAAACTACACCACGAATAATGACAAACATTGGATCCATTTTTTTTCTTTTCTATGTGATGCTTAACATCATTATATTTTTTTTAATTGATATAATTAATTATGTGTTGTCCTACTAACGATATTAAAAAAAAAACTGTCTAACTTAAACTTTCTTCTTAAGAATACTATTATATGTGAATTTTTTTTGGATCTCAATTTAAACACCGACTATGACAACTCTACTTCTTTGACCTTTTAGTAAATTTTCTATTTCTTGAATACACTTTCCTATCACCACCTCTACAAGCGCGTTGGATGCCGTCCCAACTGTTTAAGATCTGTTTTAATTTTTTTACTATTTGTTTTTAATTCATCAACTCAGTCACTTAAAGTGCTGAAGATCATATGCTTGAGTAATGACTAAAACAGGGCTGGGATGGCCACTCCTTTTGTCCTCCCATTTCTATATATTATATTCCCACAGGTATGACAACTGCAACTTTTCCTTTTTCTCCATCTTTGTACTATGCAAGATGCTGTTTATCAATGCAGTCATATTCTGTCGGAGATTCACGGTTATTCCACTGTACGGCTAAAAAGACTCTTCCTCCTTATTAGTCAGAGAACAATAGGGAGAAAGAAAATCCACTTGTTACACAAACATAAACACAACCCCTCGCTACTTAGAGATAGAATTAAAGAATTTGAAACTAAGCGTTTGGGTAACACACATACAACAAGGTACCTTCAACACAAAAAATTGGATATCCACGTAGAATTTAAATAAGTGTACACAAATGAATAGTAAATAAATAATTTGAAAATAAAGTGAAAAGTATTGAGAATAAATAAATAAAGTTAGAATAAATATGAATAAGTATAACCAAAGAATATTGAATAGAATTTTGGAATGAATAAATATTGTAGGAATAACAAATGAATATTGAAATGAGAATAATAAGAAATATAAAGGATATTAAAAAGAGATTTTTTTTAATAATAAGTAATATTGAAATAAAGGAGATAAGGGATATTAAGAAAAAAATAATGAGAAATATAAAGATATGAAAACTAGATAAAATGAATCAGAATTGATATACTGAGAACTCGTACACGATTGAGTTATTTGAAAAATAAAATATATTCTGTAATTTTTATATACAATTGATATATTTGAAGTGTGATTTTATTAAAACTTGTGATTTTTATTGAAAATGTGATTTTTATTATAAACTGTGATTTTTATTATGTAACTAAATAACTAATTTTCTTTATATGTAAACAAGTCGAGATAATGTGATGTTTATGCATTCTACGTTTGTGAAGCAGAAATAACACAGCACTAAAAAGACTGATGTTTTTTAATTGGTGTATTTTCCTCAACATACTAATGACTGTGAAAGGACTAAAAATGTTGCACAGATAAAAAAAAATTTTTTTTTTTTTTGGACTCACTCCATAGTAGTGAACGTTGAGGAAAAACTTTTGAATTTTCAACCTGCTATCAAAGCTAACTTCATTTACTTAAGTTTTGTTTGTTTTTGATATTTTTATTACTATGTTTTGTTATTCTGTATTATTCAAATCGAGATGATGGTAGATATTGTATTAAATGTATGTTTCCAGTGAAAAGTTTTGGTAGTTTACAAATTTTTGGTTATGTTAATTGATTTTTTTTTCTGAGATTGTGTTGTGTGGGGAGGCGCCTCCCTGCTCAACATTGTCTTCAGTTGATGATAAATATATTTTTAAATTTAATTTTTTTTTCACAGCAACAATATAAGAAATTTACATAATTTACAATTTTCTATAGTTGATCATTAATTACTATAATTTTTTTGTTTTTATTGTGTTCATAAATTAGTAAATCATTAGTGTATTTTTGTGTATTCAATATTGAAATGTGCAATGTCTTGCCATGTGATCATCATACTAAATTAACTTAAAACATATGTTCCTTTTCAAACTTTTCCAAATTTGTGGTCGACGCCCATTTTCCTCACATTGTCGGGTGAGTCTGTCCTTCAATGCAGGCATTGTTGGTCAGCCTCTTCTCGGACGGGGGGGATATTCTATAACATTAAAAACCCCATACCATTTTAAAATCTAACATTATTCTAAATTCCCTTGGGCGTACGAGCTAAATTTCGCTTTTGATTCTAAGTTCTAATAACCTCGAGAGAAAATATTAAATGGCTTCCTTTTTCAAACCTGCGCGGCGTTCCCCAACATTTCATATAGGCTCTGCGCAGATTACATAAAACCACATGTGACTTATCGACAACAGCAAATCCCTAATCACTATCATGATCACATGACAGAGTTTATATAAGCCACCTGAACAACAAACCTGTGCGCTTTTTGGATCATGTAACTGCATTGGACAGACGTAATAAAGTCTCCTCTTAATAAAGTTTTGTGATGCCGTAACTTGCAGAGTTGTTTATGCTTCAAGCCACGGCTACTCTTCATCCCCTGTGATGTGCTGGACGCCCATTCTCTCCTTGGGTTGTCCAGTATGTTACATATATATATATATATACACACACACAATGTATGTTTTATATATATGAGGACCTTGGGGGGGGGGGGGTAAAAAATTATAACCCACATCTCTCCCCACATGAAAGTTCATCAGAACTTATGCAGGTAAGTTTTGCAGATTGTATGTAGCTATGTTTAATGCCATTTTCTGTAATGTTGTTTGTAACTATTTATACACTAATATAAAATGCTTATTAGGGCAATATTTTACCAATATATTGTAGCATTATTAGAATAATACTTTTGTCTTTTTTCAATGTTAACACTTTTTGCACTCTTTATTCTTAAGTCACTTAAATGAAAATATATTGCTGTCTGCTAATCACATTAGGAATTTCTACAATATAAAAAGTACACAATTGCTTGTGCCAAAAAAAAAAAAAAAAAAAAAAAAAAAAAAAAAAAAAAAAAAAAGTGGCCATCCCATCTTCATTTTTTAACTACTATTGCATGTAAACAATTATAACCCTCATATTTATAGCTACATTAAATTGTTCAGTGTGTTAAAATTGTAATAAATGTTGATTTTATTACTTTTTCTCTTACAGACATTTTTAAGGAGGGTATTATGTACAAAAAAATGTTGAAATATGTAATAGCAAATATTTCATGAAAATATAAATCTGTTTATCTCTCATATCCACAATAACGTGGGTTATCACATTTTACCCCGAAGGTCTTCATATATATATATATATATATATATATATATATATATATATATATATATATATATACACACACACATATCTATAAACAGTTGATTCTTTTTCAATTTTTTTTATATCATTGAAGTCTGTGCATCTTTGTTGGTTTAAAATTTAGCATTATTTAATAAGTAAAGATTATAAAATTCCTTTGTCCATGTTTTGAGGGAATAATGTGTTTATCATTTAGATATTTATTACAGGTGTTTTATTTCATAGTTAAAACATGGTTATATGCTTTTCTGCAGGCTGCAAGCTTAAAATGGTTAAAAATCATTGTTCCTTCTACCGCTTTCCAAAGGATCTAAAGCATGCTCTTTGAACCTGAATGGCAAAGTAAGTTTGAAAATAGAAGTTTTAATATTCTCATTTTTAATTTATGAGCACATTTTTCCACATATGTTAATTTCAAATTTCTTGGTCTCCAGGTAAATCTATGGTATTCAATAGCTATTTAATTTTTTAAAATGTTTTAGATAATACATACTGAATTTTTGTTGTATGTAAGCTTTAAAAATTCTTAGTTTAGGGTGAAATTTTTTTTCATCTAGAATTTTTTTCAGGACTTATATTATAAACAGAAATCTACAATAGTTTCTTTGTCTTAAATTTTATAGTTATTGTTTGTCAAATTGTCTGCAAACCAAATAATAATAGATTTTTTTTGTATGAAAAAATATATGGAGCAAACATGTATGTTAGATTCATAAAATTCGTGAGCTTCAATTCAATGATACAAGGGAAACCGAATAATTATAATTTTGAATGTATATGTAATAAATAAAACATGCAAATGTTTTAAAGTTTATTGATCTTGATATTTTTCAGGCGTGGTGACAGAAAACCTGGTAGAGATTCCAAATTATGTAGCTACCATTTTAAGGGAGGGATAAAAGAAATAATCCAACAATTTTTGACAGTAATAAAATGCAACAAATTGAACTTCCTGCTCATAAAGGAAAGAAGTAAATGTATTTTTAATAACAGCTTTTTTAATTTCACATGTTATCTTTACAATAAGTACTAATATACTTGATTCTCAGAACTGAGAACACAGTCATTTTATACATTGAAATTAAACGTGAGAGAAGGAGGATAACTCATCTGGTCCAAATTTCAAGTAATTTTATTGTTTATGTAATGTTTAATTGTTTATGTTATGTAGTACTATTATAGATATTAATATATTAATCTCGTAAATAATTAAATCTTCTATTTGTTGTACTTAGCTTTTCACAAATCAAATGAGCATTTTTAACAATAAATTTATTATGAGTGTTCTTAATGTTCATTTATGCTGTTATTAAATGTTCTTAGTATTATTCCTTTAGAAAACAGAGTGCTGTGATGAAGAACATTGAAGGTGTTAAAGATAAAGGTAGAGTGGATGTAGAGTCACTATTGCTAAAAGCAGAGATAGACCAACTAAAGGAAAAAATAAAGAGCTGCAGTTATTGTTGGCAGCAAAAAATGTTAAATTTCAATTTTCTCGAATTAGTGAGAATGACAGTTTAGTTCTAATGTAAACAAATATGCTTTTCATGGTGTGTTAAATTACTTAAGTCGGCTTAAATTTGACTATGTTTGTAGCTGGAATGTAGAATCCTTAAGCCTGGGAGACCAGTTATTTATTACACTCCAAAAGTTGAGGCAAAATTATTCCTTCCTTGACCTTGCCGTCAGGTATTCTGTCACGGATACTACAGTAAGGAATGTTTTTTTCACTTTATATAACATTTTACACAAAAGCATTTTTTTAACATTTATGAAAAACATTCCATCCTTAAATAAAATTCAACATTCAATAAACAACCCTGACTTCCCTAATTGCCACTTTTTAATAGATACAACAGAAATATTTATTGGAAATCTCTGCAAAGACATAGAGGCTCAGAGGCAGACCTTTTCACAGTATAAGAAAAAGCAAACTTTAAAACGATTGATAGCCATAGCTCCTAATGATGCAATTTGTTTTGTTAGTAAATTGTTGCCAGGATCTATTTCTGATAAAACCATTTTCAAGGAATGTGGATTAATAAAATTGTGGAATCTTGGAGATCTAATATTAACAGATAAAGGTTTTTTAATACTTGACCTATTGCCTCAAGGTGTATCAGTAAATATTCCCCCATTCTTAACGAATCCACAATTCACAGAAAGTGAGGCTAAATTTACGACTAAATTAGCACATAGGCATGTTCATGTTGAACGAGCTATAGGGTAGGTGGGGGAAAAGGTTTGCAGTTTTGAGTTTTTGGTTTTTTTACGGGCCTCCATTAGATCTTATCGCCCCAAAAAGTCACTTGTATTGTAGTTGGGTATCTCCTCTACCTTCTATAAAATAAGGATTTTTTTTCCTAAAGCTTGAGGCACCGAATTTGTAATTTTACCAAAACACCTGTTTGCAAACCTTTGCCCCACTCATTGGTTTTTAACTGGATAGGCATAGAAACTCACAAATAGAGTTGTCTAAATAATTTTATTTCACATTTTGTAATCTTTTTAAAGGTGTTATATATATAGAAAATCACAAATTGAACAGGTTAATCTCAATAAATTTTTTCTTAAACTAAATAACTTCAAACTGAAGTCTCAACTATTAACACAGAAAGTTGAATCCAATAAAGGAATTCATAAATTGAACAGGGTTAATCTCAATATTTTTTTTCTCAAACTAAAGAACTTCCAACTAAAATATCAACTATTAACACTATCGTTATATCATATCTTAGGCTTTACTCAGTCTTTTAAAACCGTAAAAATTAAGCAAATTAAGGTAGGCAATAAATTGACTTAGTTCACTTGACTAGAGGCATTAATCCTATTTACTGATTGATTTTTGATTCTGTGAATAAAATATTATTAAACATCACTTATCTTATTATTATTCAAACTCCGGAAAAGAAAAAAAAACTTTTAACGTAGGTAACGAAACAGGGTGTCTAGCAGTACTGGCTTGTAAAATCCACCCACCCCTCTTTTTTTCCTTTGCTATCTATGTAGCAAATTAGCCAAAACTCGTCCATTAATGAGGGAGAGCTAATTTCTATGACCAGACCTTCGAATCTTATAATGTCTTATAACAACATTTAATTCTTTTATCTTGTAAAATAGGTCTTTGTTCAGAACTATTTTATTTTTTGTGTTGTACTAATTTATCTTATTTTTAATTTATGGATTTTCAAGCATTTTACAAAATATTTTATAATTAAAAACAAACAGTTTTATCAAAAACCTTAATTTATTTTCAAATTAAAAAATATGAATGCCCATTAATAATTTCCAAGTGAAATTTGAAGTTTCCTTTAAGCATTCAAAACTTAGTTAACTAATTTTATTGAATTTTTTAATTCCAGGTAAAAAGGGTTGCAAATGAAAGTTGGATGACTGGAACAATGGAAACAAACTTGACTTTAAAATAATAGTAGAACAACTTTTTCCAATATATGTTGGTTATAATATAAAATAAAAATAAATTTAAAAAAGAAAAAGGATTTCGGAACGTTTCCTCTCTGCGCACATACAAGTATTAGATCATTTTATTCTCGTTTATTTTGCAGTAATTTTTGTTTATTTGAAAATATTATAAGGAAAAGGTTGAAAATAATTCCCGCAATTGTAAGTCAAAATGCTAAATTCCTGTATAATTCGCACGTTTTTCCCGACGACAAAAACTCCCATATAATTCCCGCACGCTAGACACCATGTTTCAAGATGAATGTTTGCCGTAAACTGAAACCAAGAACTAAAAGGCGTTGTAAATAAGGATTCCTAATGAAAAGAGGACTTGAAACAAATGTTATTAGTATGAGGGGCAAAGGTTTGCACTGCAAACCTTTACCCCATTTCGTGCTGCTTCTGTTTTGACAGAATGTACGCCATTGTATTTGAGTTAATCCAAAACTCAAGGTAGGAATTGAAAGGTTATTTACCACCGTAACATGCGGAAATAGGCATAAAACAGTCCGTGCGTTTGTGTGATGCTCAAAATTACTCAAAATTTACAAAAAATTACATTAAAAATGACGAAAATAAGCTGAACTCATTTTCTCCGCAAGAGGAGGTCGTAACTCCAACAGATTTCACGAGGCAACTGACTGGAAGTATACCAATGCACTACTTACTCTATTCTTCCCAAAACTCTTCTCGGTCAATTTCAAATGTACCTGCGAACCTTTGCACCACCTACCCTACAACGAATAAAAAGTTTCCAAATTCTTGATAACATCCCATATTAATTTAATAATATGCATCAGTAATTTTTCAAGTTTGAGCCACTTTGGTAAGTTTGTAAAATCCATTATTGAAAAAATAAAATCTTTTTGTTTATTTCTTAACATGTTTTTGTTTAATCCCTTTGGTGGGTTTTTGTTAGAAGTAAGCGCAATTTATCGGCATACTTTTACTTATAAAGGTCGCTATCCCTAACTTTGATTATATCCCGGCAACTATACACAAATAGAAGAGCACCTAAAGATATAAAACACCTATTATTTCCTTTTAATTTAATTAGATATCCTCGTATGTTAGCTTTACCGCGAGGTACGAAGTACGAAAGCTTCGAACTTTTATTTGTAAACAACGCCATATTGGAAAATGACGTCACCGTCAATTTCCGGTGAAAGCTGTGTCAGAACTCGACCAGGTCTTTCAATTTCTGCGTTACCT
>OU015499.1:141349909-141577409 GCA_907164885.2 Dolomedes plantarius | reverse complement strand
TTTAAAGACCATGTGACTCGACAAACATATTCTATTTTCAATCACCAGTAGTTTATAAAAAAATTTATGAAGAAATATGCAAATTTTACTGCGAGTTAAACACACTTTCTTCTTTATAAATATGGCTCTTAATTTCTTCTAGCTTGGGGATAAATTTTTATTTTTTTTAAATTTGAACCATTGTTTTTTTAAATTTTATGCCATTGCACGTAGACTTGCGTCCGTATATTAATGAATATACATATTTTTTAAATTTTAAAATTGAGTTGCATAATATATTTTTAAAATGACGAACGATGAAATCAAAATTCTTAGTTCTTCATAGAGAAAAAAAAAATTTTCAATTTTTTTTTTAAATTTCAGAAATTTTTTTTATAAATTTTATTGTAATTCAAATTTTTATGGCAGGAATGACAAAATTGTTTGTCATTTTAGTGATACATGTTTATATTGAACGTGTATAAAATTTCATGGTATTATAGTCAATTATTCTGGTGATATTATGCGCGCAAGCACATAACAATGAAAAAAACAATGGTTAAAATTTTAAAAAATTTCTCTTCTAGCTAGAAAAAATTGAGTGCAATAATTATAAAGAAGAAAGAGTGTTTAACTCACAGTAACATTTTCTTATTTCTTAATAAATTATTTTAGAAACTACTGGTGATTGAAAATAGAATATGTTTGTCGAGTCTCTTGGTCTTTAAAAGGTACCTGACCCCTTAAGGCTGCTATGTACAAACCCCATTGCATTCGCTCACCTCAATGTTAACCTATGGAGAAAATTTGTCCACGGATTGCCGACTTCGATTCAAAGATTTTTTTTTTTTTTAAATTGTACTCCGTCATAGAGAAAGAAATTTTACACCTGTGTACCGGTTTCGTATTTTTTTAAAAATGCAATTAATATTTTTAAATTTAAATTATTCGGGGGAAAAAATCTGGTATAGTGTGTTTTAAACGCTCATAAATTCCTTCGGTGGACGAAATTTCTAAAATGAATCCGGTAGAGTACTGCAGAAAAGTTCAGGCTATCTGACAATACCAATTTTATTTGCTTATCAGCATTTATGTAGCTGTAAATAGTTGACAAAAAAAGATTTTTTTAAAAAATTTGCTGAGAATTTCGTCTGTTGATTGATAACTTTGACGGGACCGCCCATCACAGCGAGGGCCTTGCAACCCGCGAGTGAGGGGGAAAATTATCGTCAGGGTTTCTGAAACCCCGAACTTTGGAAAACAGGAACACGAGACAAGCAAACAGAAACGATCTGGGATTAATTTATGTAACTCTTAAATGAATATCAGAAATAACTCCCCTCATGTTGGGCTCAATGTCATATCCCAGCCGTCTCATTTTTTTTTTTTTTAACAGATAACCAAAGTCATCCTTAATTATAAGTAAAATTAAGAACGGATAAATGGAGATCGTAAATGTAAACTTCAAATCATTAAACTGATAAAGTAAAACAAAGAAACAGAACATAGCATTTGAGAATGATTTTTAATATGAATGTGCAATTTAAAAACACAATTTAATCGAATGTTACGCGCATACCTATTCCGAATGTAAACATTATAAAAGAAGTCAAACTGCAAGTTTCTGTAGAAGGATAAGATTATGAAAGATTAAAAAGGAGTGACACATACAGAGGCTGTTCACACATTTTTTAGACGATGTATATTGTATTCACAAAACTAAATTACATAAAATTCTTGTGTTTTAAATGTTCTATTAGACATCCCTTATTCTGAACTATCTTTCGACACCGCAATTTCCAGGATAATAATGCCTTTTGAAGTGTCAGAACAGGTATTCTATCCCATTCCTCCTGAACAGCTTTCCAGAGTCCTGTAAGGGTTTTGGGACGACGTTTGGATAATGCAGATTTTAAAAGTCCGAAAGCACAAAAATCCATAGGTGATACATCGGGAGATTTAGTAGGGATATCAGTGAAGGGTATGGCCTTGATACCAGTTTTTTGTTCCATTTCTTTTAGGAAATTTACAGTGGATTTTGATGTGTGACTGCTAGCTTTGTCCTGATGGAGTCTCACAGATTGATGGCACTGTGGGTAAAGCGATGGTATTTCATTCAGAAAAATTGGCGATAAAATATGTTCCTGATAGTATTTGGAGTTAATCTTGACATTTTTTTCCACTCTCTTTATTTTTAACTTGCCTTTATAAGAAAAACCAGCAACAATCATGAATCCCTTAGAAAAACTTTCTTTCGATTCTTTGAACCATGTACTTAAATTTTTTTTCTCCCCTTTTATGATAATAAATGGCTCTTTTTTTGTTGCAATCATTTAAATACACCCATGATTCATCTATTGTGACAATTGTTTTCCATTTTTCTTTGGATAAGTGTTTCTCATATAGAATTCTGCAGCGTGTCCTGCGTTCAGCGATATGATTTGGAAGAAGACGATGCACATTGCGTTTTTTTCGCTTTCTTAAGATTTCAATCAACGTTTATCATTTTGTTTACAGTGGACACCGAGCATTTTATTGATTTTGCAACTGTCCTTTGACTAGGGGATTTTCTTTTAACATTAAACAACGTACCTTTGCAATAGTCGAAGATGTCCGTTTTTTTCCTTGGATACTTATTTGGAATTTTTGTCCCACTTGAGGCTCCAATTTGACGTTTTTTTTCCTTTCTTGTTGACGATATTACCTATCGACGCTTTAGATATCACAAAACCATGACTCTCGCATCGTTTTTGGATAACGGAGTATACATATTTCTCTTCGGAAAGAGCATAAATGTAGCCTTCGTGTGTGTGTGTGTGTATATACTATATATAGAGAGAAAGATACAATAAAACTTCTCTATGGCGGCCAGCGATGGTTCCTCAAAAAAGTGGCCGTTTGGAGGGGTGACCAAAAAGAGATATCGTTCATTACATTCATAACATTGACTCAATCGATTCTTGAACCGGTTCCAAACAAAATAGGACCGTTTAGAGAGGTTTTACTTACTTACTTTCTCTCTCTCTTTCTATTTATCTATCTATCTCTATATATATATATATATATAGTGGAATCTCGATCGATCATTCTCCGAATCATCGTTTTCCCGTATGTGTCGTTTATTTCACCCAGTCCCGATGATCATATTGCTTTGTTATGTTCCCGTATCTATCGTTTTCTCGCATTTATCGTTCAGTTCTGTCGGTCGCTTGAAAAACGATAGACCGAGATTATATATATATATATATATATATATATATATATATACATATATATATATATACATATATATATATATATGTATATACACACAGAGAGAGAGAGAGAGATACAATAAAATTTCTCTATGGCGGTCAGCGATGGTTCCTCAAAAAAGTGGCCGTTTAGAGGGGTGACCGAAAGGAGATTTCGTTCATAACATTGGCTCCATGGATTCTTGAACCTGTTGTAAACAAAACAGGACCGTTTAGAGAAGTTTTACTCTGTCTCTCTCTGTGTGTGTATGTATGTATGTATGTATATATATATATATATATATATATATATATATATATATATATATATATATTTGACGGCCACTTTTTTTAACCATGACTGGCCGCCATAGAGAAGTTTCACCATATATATGTGTGTGTGTGTGTTCGTGTTTGTTCCAGCCTCACTCAGGAACGCTTCGAGCAATTTCAACCAAACTATTCAACCAAGCAACAGCCAAGCAATTTCAATCATTATATACTGTTTTATACCATAATGATTTTACAGTTTTAAACCCTCAAAATTGATCTTTAGAACGCGAGTAATAATGTCATTCGACTATCAAAAAAATTTCGGAGTTTACCAAAAAAAATGAAAGTCTACTATCAATTTTAAAAATGTCTCACAAATGGCGCTCAAAAGAATTCTGTATATAAAATTATCCTCTATGAAATTTGGAAAGGGAAAACTTAGTGTTTGCTCTGCCAAAAAATGAAATTATAACATCTTTGGCAGTAAAACACGCTCAAACGAATGCCGTTTTCAAAACTTTAATATCTCAATGTCGGGGGGCCAACTTCACAGACGTGGAAATATCTTGTAACGATGCGGTTTCCTTCATCTTCAAATGGGTGGAAGTGGCTGAACCGCCCCTCGTCGACTCCCGTTCGTCTTCCCTGTGTGGTAAAAGATCACTATCGGGTCCTTTCGTTGAAGTCCCTTCGGAGCAGAATTGGATATGATGACCGGAGTGCCTTGACCAGCTGGTTCTCCTGTGCGCAAGATGTTATGTAATCAAAGATAATGTGCTCAGGAGTTAAAATATTAAGGCTAGGTTAAATTTAAGAGTTACTATTACAATCAATGTACAAAAATTTTAAGTTTAACACCTTCAATAGTTGAGGGGAAGAGAAAATTTAAGATTAAAAAATTAAGCAATTATTAAGAATAAGAATTTAAGTTTAAAGAGTTAACTTAAAAATTTAGAGAAGGTAAGATGAAAAAATAAGCAAGTTTAGGATAAGGGGGCCCTCAGCAAAAGGGAAAAAAAAAGGCCCTGTTCAGGGTCATACAATTCGTAATGAGATGATTGCAGATTTCCGCGAGGGAAAATGAAAATGTCAAGGTAGGGAAATCCCTTCTGCTCTAGGAAAACCATTCGATTTAAGCCTGATTACTTTTAAAATAAAGTAAGGCTCAAAAAATATGTACATACCGAGTTTCATTAAAATCGGCCCAAAACAGACAGAGCTACACTTTTTGGAAAACTAATTATTTTTTCAAATGTGTACCAATGCATTATGTTTTTCCATTTTAAATCTGCTATATATATATATATATATATATGTGTGTGTATAAGAAATATTTTTAAAAATTTGATGTGAAAAGGGACTTAACCCTCAAAAGAAAACACGGACTGACTGATTACTGCATCTCTGGAACCATAAGACCTAAGAAGCTGAAATTTTGCATGGTGGCTCATCTAAGGCCCTAGGTACTAAGAAAGCTAAAAAATCCAGAAGGGGCACAAGGCGCCCAAAATTATGAAATAAATATAAATCTAAAAGACCCTTATTTAATGTTGGATCGGGGTCATAGGGTTATCTCCTCAAAGAAATGACAACACTTTACTACTGAAGTTATGTATTCCGTTGAGAAGCACGGGTATTTAGTTTTAGGTATATATAGGAAAAAAAGAAAAAGTTAAGTAAATATATACAGGACAGATATACGAAAACTTTCTTTCAAGTTTATCTTTAAAGTATAAGAAATATTAAGAACGAATCAATGGAGTTTTGAATGTATTGAAAAATTTCATAAATGCATTAAACACCGTTGTCTGAGGCCTAAACTATATCAACTAGTTTGAAACTATTTGCTATTATTAGTTACTATTATATTTTATCGTTATTTCTTGTTAATTTCGTATTTTTACTCTGCCTCATTTTGGCGCCTCTTTCAATGTCTTATCCATGGGACCACCATATTTGGAGAAACTTACAACAAAAACAATCTACCGTTTAATTATTCTAGAATTTCTACATTTGTGTCATGTGAAAACTTTTCAATAATCATGCATAATTATTTATAGTACTTTTATATATATAACTTATATATATAGTACTTTTATATATATGTACTTTTATTATACCTATATTAGACAATTTTCTCAAGATATCGAACCTTTTCTGAAGTTTATGTGCAAGAAGTCAGTGTTTGTTTACTTTAACGCACACAAAGACGACGTCAGGAAGAACTGTTTTTAATTAAGTATATATAAATTAAAGGGAAAAAATGTAGTTCTTACTATGTTTAGATAAAATAATTCAAAATTCGTTTTAATGGCTCTCAAATTTTAGAAAATACAGATACGTTATGGCATTAAAGTTCCGAATATTATTATACACAACAGATAAGCAGTTTTCTTTTAGATAACAAATTACTAACTTCAACAGAAGGATAAAGTAAGATGTGGCAGTTTTCGACCTGTATTCGCTTGAATTGGAATAGGTTGAAATTTGTGAAAGCTGAACATAAAATATCTAAAATTTTTATTACAGTCATGTTTTATAATACAGACACAGGATACTTATTAGCAGCAAATGACTGGTGATTTCCAAATGATTAAATCGAAGTTACAATTAAAGATATCTGCAATATCTCCCCGACGTGCGATATTGTAGATATCTTTAATTTATCGGAATCCTATGAGCAATTCCTTGAAGATTCAAAGTTTTCTGAGATTATTTCTTTTAAATCTAATTTCATTTTCACCGACAAATCCCAATTTTTCAGTATTAAAATCCTTAATTTACTATTGTCTGTAATGAACTCATATTAATAAATAGTTTCAAAGTACTAACTTTCTCTCTGTAGATAAGGATAATTTGCAACATTGTTTAAAGACACAAAATCAGAACTTTCTTTCAGTGAAATTTATATTTTGTATATTTTGCTTTGTTTAATTTCTCGTTGATTTTGTGAAAGTCTGTCTTAATTTTACTTTTATGCTTTTGGCGGGACCAATCGTAAAAGTGAGTAAACTGATGGCAAAATCATAAGCCTTGGACAGTTGAGAATTTTTGCCCGCTACAACTAGCAGTTTGCGATTTCTTTTCGGGGATTATTTGGAAAGGCGAGGATATCAGAATGCAGCGCATGACCCCCTATAGAGAGACGGTCATTACAATCCCTCAAACTGTCAATCCTAAGGGGGGTGGAATTCTCGAACTGTCAACTGGACTCCTCCCACCACAAGAGTCGATAAGCAGTGAAAATGGGAAAGGATATATTTTTTTTAGTACATAGCCACCTTAACATAACTGACATAAGTCAAATTTATATAATTTGAACACACAGCTAGCCATCATAAAACAAACGTTTAGCAATGCTTCAGGACACATTTTAAAATACAAAGTATCCTGAAAATAAGGTACTTATGGGGAGAAAATTATAATACAGAATATGCTGGAATAAATCAGAAAACAAAAAACATCTATGCAAGGTTACATTTTGTTTATTTATCACTCTGAAACAATAGATATGATAGTATCTTCTCTGGAAGCTGCAACTTTTTAATATTTCTCATGTTCGAAAGACCTATCGATTTTCGTATAGAATATCTACAGCAGTGTTGCAGAGTAGGTGGATTAGATGCTATTTTCTCATACCACAGCTGCTTTTTCATCTCTAAAAGAAAGTTTTTATATTCTTCATTGAGTAGAAATCTGTTTGTTGTGCAATCAACATGAGTGTAGTGCACATCCTGTAACTTCTCAATAATACGTTCATAAATTATGTCCAGTAAAGGCTGCTCTAGAGGAAATCTCATATATCGAGATATAGGACGGTCCAGAATCATTCCTTGTTCTTCCAAGCGGTGACATATAATATCTACTTCATCATTAAAAACTACAACAGATGTACCAGTTAGACCATGAACTAACCTAAATGTGTCATCATTAAATTCTACGTCATCCAAATAAAATGACTTTAAACGAGGCAGTTTTGGCATAGATTTCATGACGCAGTTTAAAATGTCCTGTCCATTAGGTTCTGATAGCAGGTATTCAAGAAGCGATCTGCAGGCCATGGGATGGGGGCATACATTTTTTATGTTTACATCAGCACCATAGGCAATTAAAAATGATATAATTTCTATATCACTGAAAGACATAACAGCTAAGTACAGAGGTGATTTACCACAAGATGTAGGCTTATTGATATCAGTATTAAAACCCTCTAGCACAAGAAGTTTCAAAATTTCTATATCAGCATCATTATGTGGCCTTTCAAGCAATATATGTAATGGTGAATAGCCATACCTGTTGATGGGGTTGATATCACATCCTAAATGTACAAGTTCTCTTACATATTCTACCATTCTATGTTCCACAGCATAATGCAGCGGGGTATCTAAAGTATACAAACTGGGTAAAAGTAGACGAGCTCGACTAGGAGAAAAAAGAGCTTGTTCCATTTCAACTTCTATTTTGCAAGTCACAGTTTGATCCTATAAGAAATAAAGTTCAGATTTTAACATTCTTTTCAACATTAATAATAGCAAAGTTTTATTTTCTTTTTTACAAATTAAAGCTGATGAAATATCAATGCAACATTGAAGTGAATTCATAATATCTTTTTGAAAAAAAAAATCTAAATCTGATTCAACTAGACCAGAGTTACACGTTTAGTACAAATCCATTTTCTGTCATTTATTGTTATACATTAAAAAACTTATGTAAGTAAAAACACAAAGTATCAATGATTTAAACAAGAAAAAAGTACATGAGGCTGATGAGCTTGCAATAAGAACCTGATCACATTAGTATCATTGCCCAATTCATTATACATTAGTACAAAAGGTAGATTTCATTGAGTATATATACAGTAATCAAATCACTAAAATTATCACTCTTTTTTAAAATTATTTTTTAAAGACAATTTGATAATGTATTATTTCCAGAATTTTAAATTATAGATGAAAGTAATTCTTTTAATTTTTTTTCTGTTCGAGGGTAGTAAAATAGTCTGCAAGTGAATTTTTCATGTAGCAGGTGGAATCTCAATGCAATATTGAAATGAATTTATAATGTTTAAAAAAAAATACTAAAACCATTAAATTCAGACGTCAATTTATATAATAAACTCAATAATAATACTTCAGTGCTAATAATCAGGATGGAATGACAGTATGAAGGGAATGGAAATTTAAAAAATCTTCTACTTAAACAGACTAATAAACAAGTAAAATGTTCATAACTTCATTACCATATATTATTGAATTATTACTAAATTTCAAATTTCATGGCTAATTTTATCAATTTACTGTAGAGCTAATTTTATCAATTTACTGTAGAGCAATTTACTGTAGAGAATTTACTGTAGAGCGGAAAATAAACACTATTATGATCTTTTGGATGCCCTACTGCAAAAATAAGCCCTAGTTAAGAGCGTCGTCAGCCAGACTTATTGTGGAATGACCAATCGGAGTGCAATCACAACACACGGGCATGCTTCATAACGAACGGACATGGTTATGACTTATTAGAACCTTCTACACTGTGTGTTGTAACGGACGCACTTAATACATACGAATGAAAAAAAGAAAAGCATTCTGAATCTCGTGACTACAATTTTTCGTCCCTTTTGTGTGATCATCATTCTTAACAGTTTTTTATTGCCACTCCTGTTTCGTAAGTCTTCAAATTAACACTTGATTTCATAACAGATTAAAAGGTATTTTGATGAGTTTATATAAAAAAAAAAAACCTATTCCGCCGAGATCAAGAAAGGGATTGTAAATGACTCCCGGGGTAAGAATCTTAAAGCTTTCTGCAAAGAAAAGAAGTTCAATTTCCGAATGGTCCAAAAAAAGATGATCAGAGTACAATAACCTTAGTCATCAGGTGTACGCGGGAGTTGCTAAGAAGTGCAAATGTGGATCAGGTTGTTATACATTATTTCCTAATTTGGAAGACATCCTCTGTAAATGGATGGCTGACAGAAGAGAAAAGGTTCTATTTCTTCACAGGGCTGACATAAAAGCAATTACATTTGCAATCTTACCACAGTTTGACATCCCCCCCCCCCCCAGAAAAATTCAAAGCATCACAACTATGGATGGATGGCTTGCTCCAACGATATGAAATGCCTCTAAGAAGATCAATAACACTGTTCAAGCTGAAAAATAATGAAGCAGACATGCCAACCTCAGTAAGAGTAAAATCCTGCAATATTCTACCATGCATAAGATAATCGACATAATGACATAACACAAAACAGTATAGTAAAAAATCATGAAAGAATTATAATGTGCACTTACTTATAGTTTATAGGATCTCTTTAATAATAATACATAGTTCAAAATATTTCCTTACTGTTCGGCACATCTTGAAATTATAATATTAAACAAAAGTAACTTTTGTTATATATTTGAAATCCATAATCATACATTTTAATGTACATCATATTTATAGTGCAGGGACCTATATTTTGAGTACTTCTATATCTTTATAAAGTTTGATTTAATTAATTGCAGAAAATCTTGGAATATTTTTAGCATTTACTTCAGCTGATTTTGCTCTTTTTAAAAATTCATTGTCAAATTGTTCTTCATAACAGTGTCCTTGTGTTTTCGATTTCCATATTAGCAAAATTTTCTAAGGTTTCCCTTCACATAGATGACCTAAACTGAGTAGATATTTTTGTTACATAACTCAAAATCCAGTAATAATAGTGTCCGTTCCGGAAACCCGGAAGATGCTTTAAAAATCCGGAAAGTTGGCAGGTCTGATGAAGTTATAAAACGTGCACTTGCATTCAAGTCTTTTGCTGATGGCATCGACTTTTCTAAATACCATCTCTCCAACATCAAGTTTTATTTACATCGTATTTTGAAAACATGGAGGTAAGTGTTCTTTCTTAAATTAACTACTTTCATAGTTCATAGGTCTATTTGTAGGAACTTGCATTCGAAACTCGAAAATAAAACTTTACTACCACCCGACAGCAAAGAACAATGTAGTTGAAAGTGTCTAAATAATTTAAAATAAGAGTTTATTACAATACATATTGAAAACTGGAGTTAAAATTTTTAAGTTTAAAAATTTATTTTCAGACTGTCTCACAAGAAAGGTACTTTGGTGTTAATCTAGATTCTTAATAGACTTTTGGGATGTTGTATTACGCACGAGAAACTTGGATTATAACCCTCCGCAGCTTCGTGCGGCTGAACTTATAAGGCTTATCATTTATAACTTATTATCCAAACAAGCTGGCGATTTAAGTTATTATCCGGTGATTAACGTTATTAACCGAATTTACGTCTTTAGCCTTAGCAGTTCCGTTTTCAAAATGTACATTTTTGACGTAACTCTAATGGTTTAGCAATGAATAAATTTGGAATGAGATAGAACATATGGCTGTATCTTAGTTTTTTGATAGCGTTAAAATGGCACGAACTGGAAAAATGCATGTTCTGGTTTAAAATCCATTTCCAATTTCATTTTAGTTGCTATCCAGTTGTCCTATGAATACAAATGAAATATTTTTATGCAAGCATGCTACTTTTAGTGTTTGTTTTGGAAATAATACGAACTCCTTCCCTTTTTTCTTAATATCATTTTAATTTACCAGTTTTTCCCTTATTCGCTGTTATTTCTGTCATTTTCTTAAAATTCAATGTTAAATAAAATGCTACCTACTTTTTTGGAAGCACATGTCAAAATCAAAATGGAAACATTAATAAATTATTACCAAGAAGGATTTCATTTAGATTTAATTATTTATTTCTCTTATGCATATATATATATATATATATATATATATATATAGAGAGAGAGAGAGAGAGAGAGATAGATAGGCACAAATAGAAATGAAACAAAAAAAACATACATGCACACACACACACAACTGAAAAGATTTAACCAATTCATAGCAATTCAAAAAATAAAACTTGCAGAAGATTCTAAATATAAATACTTATATAGTAAGGTTCAAAGCATGGCATTTACTGATGAAAGAAAAAAAATTATTTAAACTGTATTTCTATGCTGCTGTAAGGGTATATATGGAACTACAGGTCACAACAGATTTCATACACTCTAGCGAATACAAACTCTTTAATTACTGACACAATCCACAATCATGTCATTCAAGTTCTTAGAGGTAACATAAATAGCTGCAATTCCTACTGTTCAAAGATCACAGCTACTCATTTAGCATTTCAATGAAAAATGAGATGATACATTGATCTGTAACCCTAAAATGTTTCGCTATATACTTTAATATGAAACTAATACTTAATTTTATACCCTAAAATCTTTCCAGTTCACAAACCTACTTTATAAAACAATTTTTCTGCATCAAAGTTCAGTAATTCGTGTTATTATACTTTTACTAAGAGCCATTGATCTTACTCATGTATGTTAATAAATTTTACCTCAATATGAAAATGTTAAACTAATTTTTTTTTAATCTTTAGAAACATACAGTTTTTAATAAAGCACTTTAGTGGATGTTCACATAAATACCACGCCTAGTTGTGAATTAATGCAAGGTCAGGACATTGAAAAACACAAAAATTGAAAATAACTCCCCTATTCACGATGTTTTAAGTCTCTTACAGACAGACTCAATGTAAAAAAAAGATTCTGGTCCTAACTGCATATTAGTACAAGAAGAAAAAAGAATAACAATAATATGGTATAGGGCGAAGGAGGGCCAGTTAGTCAACTTGGCTGTAAAACTTTCAGAATTCTGTAGTCATATTCTAAAAAAAAAATTAGAAAGTCTTCCCAATTGCCAGACTAAACAAGAAGTTACATTTTTGTAATTCAAATTTTCATAGCAAATGAATAAAATCAATTAACTATCTGAAGACAATGTAATCTGCAAACACACTCCTATGAATCACCGAATACTGTCAATAAGAGCTTTGGTCTACAAACGCTTAATTTTTTTATTACTATTACATATCATAATAGGACACTGCTAGTAAATTATTTGACAATTCACTACAAGTTACACTGATCATACAGTGTATCGTATGGCTTAGTTAAGAAATTACTATGATTAATATTAAAATTGCATATAAAATCATGTTTTCAGTAACTCTTCTAGGAACAGCTTCCTAATCTCGGCAAGACAAATTTTTCACGCCAACCTGGCGCCGTTTTTGTTCACCCCATCCCTATGTATGGCAAGTGGGTATGACTGGTTTTTAATCCCCGCCCTTAGCACCAATCATCACTTATCGCCGTTAACATGCAAACAAGCTTATTTATTTACCTTTTTCAATAAAATAAGCGTATAAAGAAATGTACTAATAAATAAAACTTAATAATTATCCGGCGATGATTTTTTAAATATAAAATTGACGTCTATTTTGTGAAAAACGTCGTTCTTCTAGTAAAAATAGCTGGAATTTTTTTCCTTTACCTGTTCTTTTCCCACATCCACAAAAATAACCATCCCACGTCGTTTTCCGTTCATTTAATGACATATCCTTGTCACACTTAACACTACTCGCCAAAAGGGAACATTCACTTGGAAATTGGTGAAAAAGGAGACTATTCCTAGAAATATCAACTACAAGTAAACTATTGGGGACACCATCCAGCCGAAAGCATGCTTACTGTCAATTTTGCATTCTGACTTGGACGGTCTAACTAATGCAACATGATACTTAGGTACAATATTGCTGATGGACAACATAACTATTCAGTTTCATTTAATACAGTTTAAACAATTTTAGTTTTTTATAAAGCAAAAATAATTTTCTAAAATAATATTCAATTGACAAACCCAATCACTTAAAATAAAGTTAAATATAAATTCAAATTTAACAATCGAATTTAATCCATTTCAATTTAATATAAATATATTATATACTAGCTGAATTCCCGTGCTTCGCTACGGAGTACATTCAAAATAATTACAACGGTCAATTCATGCAATTAATACAATATATATAAATATATATATATAATATATATATATTCTAAGTACATATATATAATACATATAAAATATATATATATATATATTATAAATACAACGGTCAATATATGCAATTAATGCGAATATATATATATATATTTATAAAAAAATCGTAACGGATATTTTTATAGACAAAATAATGTAGAAGAAAATATGCAAATTAAATCTAATAGAACATACTAAAGAATGTAGTACATTTATATATAGTACAGTTTGAAGAACATTTCTTTTACTGTACTTTAATATTTTTTTGGACAATGTCCAATCGTCTGCCGCATTAGAAAGAAAAAAAAATTTCTCAATTTATTTTGTTGTTATGCTCGTGATACAAAATTAATTTTAAGTATCATAAAAAGAAAAGAAACCACGTGATCAGCATTCAAGAAATTAAATTCTAAAAATTAATATTTAAAAATTCTCTAAAAATCAGAAAACGGAGGTAAATATTTGAAAAAGATTGCATTTTAAATGACATTCTATGATCTTTCTCGTGATATAAATTTTATAATCCTCAAATTATTATTTTAAATGCAAACTTAAAAAAAGTTACTAAATCAGCTTAAAAATTTAATTTTTCAAAAATCTAAGAATTTTTCAAAAATCTTTCTTAGAGCACCCCTAAACTATAAAAAGAATCGCCATGCAAAATTTGAAACTTTTAGGTCCAGCGGTTTGGTCTGTGCGTTATCTGTCTGTCAGTCTGTCAGTTACGGAGCTGTTTTATATATATAGACTGTATTATGCTGTATGTATGTATAAATATATTAAGCTAAAATAAAATATATAAATTTAAGAAAAGCAGGTAAAAAAATTAATGACACGTGCAGTATATTTATGCAAAAAATTTAAGCAATTAATTTCAATTTAATATAAATATATATTATACTATATATATATAAATGTATAAATATCCTATATATATATATATCTATATATATATATATATACGGTGGAATCTCGATCTATCGTTTTTCAAGGGACCGATTGAAATGAACGATAAATGCGGAAACATAACAATGCAATATGATCGTTGGGACTGGATAAAATGAATGACAAATACAGAAAAACGATGGATCAAGATTCCCCTGTATATATATATATATATATAAAATGTAAAAATATGCTATATTGCCCAAATATACAAACTAAAGAAAATCAAATTAGAAAACCATGCACTTACCAAGAACACGTGCAAAAACTCTGGCAATGTTACAAGCGGTCAGCAGACAAACAATCCGTGTACTCTGTACTGATATTGTACCCTTCTGAACCGGCCGCATATTAACTTCCTATAGTCGTGTAGACACATTGGAAAAATTTCAAGCGCGTTGATTCGTTGGTTTCTCCCCGTTATCTATGACATCACTTAGCACAACTGTCAAAAACTTGATATGGTGGCGCCATCTTTTCCCCTGAAACTGAAACGTTCATTACAGTATACTATTTCGATTAAAACTTATGGGAACTGTCGGGAATTTCACCTAAAAGTAACTTACCTGTAGTTTTCCCACAGTGTAGTATTGCACTCACGCTATTATTTTGATTTTGACAGTTGCCAAATGCGTTTTCTTCACACTCTAGTAAGCGGATAAAACAGTGTTGACCAAGTAAGATCGTTTGTAAATGACGTCATCATACCAAATCCTGTTGGGATGACGTCATATACTTTCATCAATTATTAACCCATTTAAGACTGGCGTTGCGAAAACGCAACATTAATTTCTGTATTTTTTAAAGGCAAATTCAAAATTTTGTACGTCTGAAGTAACATTTTTATTTTATTCTCCATACTTCGATTGATCATAATAATTTTTTTGTTTCCTCATTTCCCCGCTTTTAGCACTTGCAAAAAATTGTTTTTTTCTGGTGTTTTGAAAGGGAAAAAAATGACTATTTTCAAATAATAACCTTAGATAGCAGAACATGTTAAATTTCCGATTTGATGCTTGTTCCGAGTTTACTAGAGACTAAAGAGCAAAATGGCTTCAACAGATAAATTATAATTTTTGTTTTTATGTTTCTAAATTCATATTTTTAAAAATGTTGCGAAAACGCAACATCAGTCCAAAGTGTATTACTTATTTCCAATGTGTTTTATTAGTGCTGCCTAGTTTTTCATGCAGTAAATTGGTAGTGTTTGCATTTCGGATAAGTTTGTCTCTAGAAAAAAGAGATTTTTGACATTGGAAGAGGCATTGGAGTATTTTCATGGGCTAGATGATGATATTTCAGAATCGTCCTCAACAGAAGCTAATGAGGAACCATAATTCGTCATTATCCCTCCAGATCCGGATGATTTGACGGATGAAGAAATTATTGATGATAATATTTTATGTGAAAATGTCGAATCACCTAAAGACATTGCAGGTGAAATCGACATTATAGTGTAGCATAGTGTATGGGGAAAATGGAGACTCTACATGGATGTAATGAATTCTAAAATAAGTTTATTAGAGTTTAAGAGATCTATATCTTTGAAAGAGCCATATCTTTGATAAAAAGGCTTGAAGAAATGCAGATGAATTCTGTTTTACCTAAAACTTCACATATTGGAAGACCATCTTCAATTCAAAATCTAATTCTCAACAAAACTCTGATAAACCGTATGGGCCATATTATTACTAAAAATAGTGAAAGTAAACAAAAAAATGTAAACACTGCAAAAGTCAAGCAAAATTTTTTAAATTTATAATTTCAAATTTTTATATTTTTTAAATTTTTATACCGCTTTGGACTGATGTTGCGAAAACGCAACATTTTGTAACTCTCGTAAAAATAAATTTAATTTTATGGAAACAACTTATTTGTGTAATTAATGTTCTAAGAATTGTTAAAAAACTGTTTGGTGCATTTCCAATAAAGGAAAGATGGAGCGGTCCTAAATGGGTAAATGGGTTTTATTTGCTTTTCCCCATGATTTATTGATCACCTGTTGGGATCACCTCGCTGTGTGCTATCTTGTGTTTTATGCAAATATTCTGTGTATATATAGCTACAGAGTAGCGAGTCTTGTGGCTTTTGCTCTCGCCTTCTGTTTTGCCGGCTGAGAGATTGCCTAGTAAAAGTGAGATGTATCATGGACTGCGTGCCTGAGACAGTTTTATTTTATTATGTTTATATATCAGTTAACGTTTTTATTTATGGCTTTGAATAAAAGATTTTATTTTATCTCTGCCTCTGTCATCAGTACTGTCAACCACACTCTGCTTATTGTCCTTATGTTTGATAATACGGTTATGGGCCCAGGTGCCTAGGCAGTACGACAGCAGAGTTACTACCTGGAGAAAGTTTTTTTCCCTCCGGTACTGTGGAACCACTCGAAGGCGAACCATGGTCTAAGTCTAGTTAGGAAAGGAAGAACTGTAATACTTGTTTCTCCGTTTTGTTCATCAATATGGAACCAGCAACCATTGATCCGCTGTGTGCGGATAATTACGCCACTTGGAAAAGCGACGTGAAGGTGCTTTTGATGGCCAAGAACTGTTGGAGTATTGTGAATGGAACAGCTAAACCCCCAGCTAAGGACTCTGAGGGCCAATCCGATTTCGAAGCACGAAAGGCAAAGGCCTTTAGTATAATATACTTAAATATTAGTAAGCCGTACCGAGCTCTTCTTGTGGGTAAAGAAGACGCTAAACAAGCCTTTGACATTTTAAAATTACATTTTCAACCTGACTCACGTGCATGTATAGTGGGCCTAATAGATTCTTTTTTTAAGTGTAGGCCAAATGAATCGGAAAGTGTCGGTCTGTTTGCTGCCCGTTTAAAGGTTTTTGTTAACCAATTGAGAGTTAATTAGGCACTTACCTAACGAGTTTGCAGGTATCGTTCAAATCATTTACCGGTACCCTGACCTAGATTTTAAATCTGAGTTGGTTTTGAATGAGTTACTAGCTGAAGAATCAAGACTAATTCAGGCACAGGGTGACCAGGATGCTGTAGCGTTGCAAACTACCCAAAGCTTTAAAAATAAGAAAACTGCTAAAATTGAGAATCGGCGCTGTTTTAGATGTGGCATGCTAGGCCACCTCATGAAAGATTGTAAGGTAAAGGGTTTAAATGAAAATCCTAAACAGCCTAAGAATGTCCCTAAAAAACGAATATATATATAAAAAAGAAATTCCCGAAAAACAGAACTGAGAATAATTATGTTGTCGAGACTTCCCTTAGTAATAGTGATAGTCGGAAAACTGAGTGGATTTTTGATACGGCCGCCAGTTCTCATTTTTGCTGTAATAAATTCCTCTTTAGTGATTACAGGCAAAAATCTGGAACCACAATGGCAGTAGCTATAGATGGAGTAGATTGTCCTGTTGAAGGGGAAGGGAAGGTCTGTATGATTTTTAAACATAAAAATCGTGAAGAACTAGTTAATCTCAATAATGTTTTGTATTCGCCAAGACTACGGCGCAACCTAATATCGGGTACACTTGTGGAACAGAATGGAGGAAATCTTGAGGGCAAGAATGGTCAGATTCGCGTTTTTGGAAAAGACGGCCGGGTAGTTTTTCGTGCCCAAAGGGAGAGGGGTCTATATTATGTGTACCCCAGTTACCCAAAGAAATCAATAACTCCCACTGAAGTCTTAATTGTCACCGATAATTCTCTCAGTCAGTGGCATAAGAAATTTTGCCATATAAAATGTCGCTACATTGTAAGATAAGGGAGCGAGGGCTGTGTGAGAGGATTACCTAGTTTTAAGACAACGGAGGAGGTACAGTGTGAGACATGTCGATTAGCTAAATCTAAACGTGTTTCGTTCAAGCCTATAGCCAAAATTAGATTATCAAAACCTCTAGAACTGGTGCATATGGACCTCTGTTGTCCAATGCCGATGACATCTAAATCTGGTTATCGTTATTTTTTTAATATTACAGATGACCTTTCGAGGAAAATTACAAATTTTCCTCTGAAAGAGAAAACGGAGGTTTTTGATACGTTTAAAAAAATGGCAGAAAAGAGCAGAAAGGTTTACAGATCATAAGGTAATCAATGTACGTACAGACCAGGGCTTAGAGTTCTGCCATAAGCAGTTTGAAGAATATCTTGAAGACCTAGGTATCCGTGCAGAACGAACGAACACATACTCCCCTGAGCAAAATGGGGTAAGTGAAAGACTTAATTATACTGCTGTAGACGCTGTTAAAGCGATGCTGCAGGATAGTCAGTTAAAGAAATCATTTTGGGATGAAGCAGTCCTATGTTTTGCCTATACGTGGAATAGACTTTGTCACCGTAACCAAACAAAGACCCCTTTCGAAATATTCTCGGGTAATACACCTTCGGTAAAACACATGAAGAGTTTTGGGACTATCGCTTTCGTCGGAACTCCTAAACAACTTCGAGGAAAGCTTGATTCCCGTGCGAAAAGGGGCATAATGGTTGGGTACGTTATGCGTACAAAAGGGTATAGGATTTGGATTCCTGAAGATCGTAAGGTCGTCGAAACGATTAATGTAAGATTCTCTGAGCCCAGTGGTCGCGTACTGGATCCCAAAGTACAGAAAACTATTTCTAGTGAGGTTGTAACCGAGACAGAGTCAGAAGACGACGAACCTTATTTTAAAAGAGCAGCAAGTGATCGAGGTGCTACTAGTCATACTGATGAGCCAGCTGGAGCTGAACCTGAGGTAAGTTCGTCTAAAGTGTTGGATTCAGAACCCCCTTTAAAAGAAGTTTCCTGGACCAGGAAAGCGGTACCCCGTGCTATAGAGAATCGACATGATATTTATTACTATCCTGGTACTAGTAAAGCTCGATTGAGATCATACCGGGAGGTGAGTCTTTTTGTAATGCTCACGGAATTAAATATAATAGCTCTGATTTTAATTTCAGCACGAAAAATACTTATTCCGGGCCTGCAGAAAATATTGATACAATTGAAGAATCGCATAGTGAGGACGCATTGTTTTCTGCATGACTAGACCATAATGCAGTTGCAGTACCATCTAATTTTGCAGCAGCTTTAGGAAACCCCGATGCAGATGAGTGGTTTAATGCTATGAATGAGGAAATAAACGTGATGCGAGATATAGATGTCTGGGAACTTGTTGAAAAACCTGAAAAGGCTAAAGTCATTGGAAACCGGTGGGTTTTTAGTCTAAAAAAAATCGAAAGGGAAAATTGTGAGGTTTAAAGGTCGTCTTGTTGCCCAAGGCTTTCTTCAGAGAAAGGGGGAATCAATCGAGGAAACTTTTAGTCCTGTTGTGAACTTTTCCCTAATTAGAATATTTTTCGCTGTATTAGTTGCATATAAGAAATGGTCCCACAGACAGCTCGATATTAAAAATGCCTATTTATACACCCCACTTCAAGAAACAATCTTCATGAAACAGACTCAAGGTTTTGTTGATGAAGAAAGACCGAATTTACAGAGGCTGTTCACACATTTTTTAGACGATGTATATTGTATTCACAAAACTAAATTACATAAATTTCTTGTGTTTTAAATGTTCTATTTGACATCCCTTATTCTGAACTATCTTTCGACACCGCAATTTCCAGGATAATAATGCCTTTTGAAGTGTCAGTAGAGGTATTCTATCCCATTCCTCCTGAACAGCTTTACAGAGTCCTGTAAGTGTTTTGGGACGACGTTTGGATAATGCAGATTTTAAAAGTCCGAAAGCACAAAAATCCATAGGTGATACATCGGGAGATTTAGTAAGGATATCAGTGAAGGGTATGGCCTTGATACCAGTTTTTTGTTCCATTTCTTTTAGGAAATTTACAGTGGATTTCGATGTGTGACTGCTAGCTTTGTCCTGATGGAGTCTCACAGATTGATGGCACTGTGGGCAGTGGCGTACGCAAGGGGGGGTTGATGGAGGTTATAACCCCCCCCCCATTGGTTCTGATTACATATATTATTTAATTAGGTTTACGCTTTGCACTGATTGCTCAAAACTACTCTTTCATAGTAATAGTCCAGTCAAATTTGCTCAAAATGGCGGAGAATCATGTATTAAATGAAGGGGTTGAGATTTTTTCAGGAATGTGTAGGGGTTGGTACCCTGAGCAACGCCTAATAAAGTCCCCTCGATTTCAGGCGCCGCGGGGGGGGGGGGGGGTTCAAAGGTCCTTTTTTTTAGTTTTTGGCGTTTATCTCGAAAACGGTGCGTAGCACAGGAAATTGTCAAATTTAAAAAATAAAGCTTATAAAATTCCCTTCCGAATGATATATCCATGTTTGTAGCCAAGTGTTACCGTTTTCGAGATATGAGCCGTTGAATATGAAAATTTTTCAAAAAAAGTGGTAGCGGTTCAGGTATCTCGTCAAACTTCCTCTTCTAACTCTTTCCCCTTCCATTTCTCAGAAAACTCGTGATAGAGAAAGTTGTAGAGCGAAAATTTTCCTTAAAAATTTATATAATTATGCTAATTTATCTTCACCAGGTAAATAGTTAGAGCGTTTTGAATTTTAGGGGTACTTTTCAACATTTTGCTTGTAAAATGCTAGTCACTCAAGTTTCGTTTCCATGGTCTGTAACTCTCTTAATCACTTTGTGTGCTGTTTAATTAGATATGTATAGTATTCATAACCCATATAAATAATAAATTATGTATACCTGTACGTATAATGTATATCTCATAATATACCGAAGAACACTTGTAGTACAAAGAGGAAGTAAGAAAAGAAACCAAAATTTATAAAAGTTGTTCATATAATCAAAAAATGGTTATCAAAAGTAGGTTCAAACAACAGTTACTTACATTAAATATATTATATACAATTTATTTCATCAACTGCTTTCCTATATATTAAAAGCCGTCAATCTGATACTTCGAAAAAAGTTTCAAACAAGTCAAAGTCTTCACTATCATTTTAGCTTCTGTAGAATGTCCGAATTTTCCCGAAATGATTTCCCACCAAAGTGGCATCCCACTATAATGCCACGATCAAAGTCACTAAGCTCCTTTGACTTACTCATCGTCTCACAAACGCATAAATATGACCTGACAAACCACTACCAATACTTTTATAGCTTTCGGTTACGCATCAAATTACGTCACCTGCTAGATCCACTTCTTTAGGGGGGTGTCCGGATACTTTTGGCCAGATAGTGTATAACGTATTATTGAATATTAATGTATTATATAAATTATTAAATTTACTTAATGTGGTCAGCTGAATGATAAGACCTGAAGATGTTGGGAATAGTAGAGCCTGTCTTCTGTGTTGCCCCGTCCGGCCTTCATGAAAACACATTCGTGTCTCGTGGGGGGAGTGCCACAAGTAAGACGAGCAGGTCTTACCTATCTACTATCACCACAGTTGAATGAGAGGTGTTTTGCCACTCACCTCTGACAATACTGCAGTCAGCATCTCCTTTGGCTTGTAGCGTACTGGAAGTATGGGGTTAGTTTTCCCAAAACCTCACAGAGTGCGAGAAAACACAACTGCGTGTTATCGGGGCAGTTTTTGGCCGGTTCCCATCGTTTTTAAACACGTGCAAGAGTTTTGGCCTGAAGATTAATCCCTAGAATGGCGGTTTCCCTAACAAGTGGTGAGGGTAACTGTTTGGAAAACAGAAAATGATTTATATCACCGTAATAAAGCTGTCTTCTCTTAGCGATAACTCCATGCGAGTGACATCGGCGGGCGATAAAGTTTCGGCATTAAGAAGAGCTGTCAGCCCCCCCCCCCGGCTGAAAATCCAGACATCTAGGGAGAGGCCGCACAGAATACGCCTTGTGTGGACGTGTTTGTTTTAAGCTCCTGTGTTGGGACTGTATAGGTCCGGGAGCGTGCATTGTAGATCTGCACAGAGTTAAATTGAATATGTTGTAACCTTAAATGTTAAATTTTTTGTTGTTTGTAAATAAAATTCCTCGTTAAGTTTCTGTTTTAAAAATTGGCTTCGCATTTTATTTAGGACTCTGTCTTTCTTTGTTATGGATCCAATAGTTGTGAAATTTTTTCAAAATGCCTCAGAGAGTTTAGCCTTGTCGTGACGCCACAGACTGTAGTAGACTGTATACCTCTTGCACCCAAGGCCTGAACTAACATAGTAAAGAGCTTGGTTTTGCTCCTTTCACTGGAAAGGAAGTTTTCCTGATGAACAGTAGCTACCATGTTCTTATTGAAGTCAATATCCACTGATGCTTTACTTGATGCTTTCCGATGTTGTTCGTCTCTTTCCGTGGAGTTCGTGTCTTCATAACCATAAAAAAACACAGCTTAACTGCTGCCGTAATGGTTGATTATGTACGATACATATTGATCGCAGATGGAGGCGAAGGTGGTGTTGGTGTTCCACTTTACTCTATGGAGCAGGAGCCGCCATCGATTACCGTGAAACTGTTCTTCACATTGATCAATTGATTACATTTTGGGAAAGCATCATACAGTGCTAACTTTTTGATTTTTCTCATTATCCCCTCGGCGAATAGAGACATCGGCTATGGGGCTAACTCGTACGTTAGCAACTCCTCTACATCCCCTTCTTTCTTCTTGGCGATCAGAGTTCTTTGAAATATCATCAGAGGCTCTACCACCACAACCTCATCATTAACTTTGATCATATTGCTCATCGCAGCTAAAGGAACGACTGAGTCCTTCCTGGATTGTTTTACTTCTGAGAAATTCATTCCAACAAAAGTGCTCATTGTGCGGGTTCCAATTTCCAATGCTTGGTAGCAGTTGACGTTACTTGTTCCAATTACTTCCGTTGAAAGTGACATCGAACAATTACGTTCAGCAAAAGGCGGGTGATCAGCCAACCATTGAGCAAGCTTCCTTCTGTCTAGATCGTCTCTAGTTATGCGTGATGCTCGAAACTCAACATGTTGTTCTCCTCTTGCAGTATGGACGCCACAAAACATCTCAAATGAATTACATATTGCTGTAGCTGTGCGTGCTCCCCCAACTCATTTCGCCAACACCGAATCACTAAAGCATCGCCCACGTGTTACTTCTCCTTCACTCTTCATGTCAAACATGAGTGTCACCTGAATTGCCATGTTAGACCACACACCAGCCATTGGTGTTCCAGTTCTGTTGACAGTGAAGTATCCACGATCTATAAAATCCTGTTTAAGTTGAAGGTGGCGAGTTGTTAGTCCCAGCATGTGTTGTACATATAGGTGAGTACACTTTGCATAATGAAAATGCCCGCTGGCATGGAAGTAAGGTATCATCAGTTGGGCACATGTCATATGATCTTTCCAGTTGCGCTGTGCTGCAATGAATTTTTTCATCAACACCACCATTTCAAAGTACTGGACCCACAAAGCTTGTGTTGGCCCACTACCTTTGAGACGTGACAATTCGTTGCTCAATTTCCACTGAATGCTGGCAAAGGAGGTATTTGTGGAAATGTGTTGTGGAGTAATTTCTACTGAGGTCTGAAATAACTGAACTACTTCTTTTTCATATGGTGTGATATCTAATTTTTTCAAAATGATCTGAGCTAAAATGACACTTCTATACATTTTTGTTTGTTTTCTTACTTCCTCCTTTGTACTACAAGTGTTCTTCTGTATATTATGAGATATACATTATACGTACATGTATACATAATTTATTATTTATATGGGTTATGAATACTATGCGTATCTAATTAAACAGCATACAAAGTGATTATGAGAGTTACAGACCTTGGAAACGAAACTTGAGTGACGAGCATTTTACTAGCAAAATGTTGAAAAGTACCTCTAAACTTCAAAACGCTCTAACTATTTACCTGGTGAAGATAAGTTAGCATAACAATCTTTCGTTTTACAACTTTATCTATCACGAGTTTTCTGAGAAATGAAAGGGGAAAGAGTTAGAAGAGGAAGTTTGACGAGATACCTAAACCGCTACCACTTTTTTTTTTGAAAAATTTTCATATTCAACGGCTCATATCTCGAAAACGGTAACATTTGTGTATAAACATGGATATACCATTTGGAAGGGAATTTTATAAGCTTTAATTTTTAAATTTGACAATTTTCTGTGTGACGCACCGTTTTCGAGATAAACGCCGAAAACTGAAAAAAAGTGACCTTTGGACCCCCCCGGGGTGAGCCTGAAATCGAGGGGACATTATTAGGCGTTGTTCAGGGGACCAACCCCTACACATTCCTGAAATAATCTCAACCCCTTCATTTAATGCGAAATGGAAACCTAATTTGACTGGACTATAACCCCCCCCCTTTGAAAATTTCTGCGTACGCTACTGACTGTGGGTAAAGCGATGGTATTTCATTCAGAAAAATTGGCGATAAAATATGTTCCTGATAGTATTTGGAGTTAATCTTGACATTTTTTTCCACACTCTTTATTTTTAACTTGCCATTATAAGAAAAACCAGCAACAATCATGAATCCCTTAGAAAAACTTTCTTTCGATTCTTTGAACCATGTACTTAAATTTTTTTCTCCCCTTTTATGATAATAAATGGCTCTTTTTTGTTACAATCATTTAAGTACACCCATGATTAATCTATTGTGACAATTGTTTTCCATTTTTCTTCAGATAAGTGTTTCTCATATAGAATTCTGCAGCGTGTCCTGCGTTCAGCAATATGATTTGGAAGAAGACGGTGCACATTGCGTTTATTCGCTTTCTTAAGATTTAAATCGTTTATCATTTTTTTAGAGTGGACACCGAGCATTTTAATGATTTTGCAACTGTCCTTTGACTAGGGGGATTTTCTTTTAACATTAAACAACGTACCTTTGCAATAGTCGAAGATGTCCGTTTTTGTCCTTGGATACTTATTTGGAATTTTTGTCCCACTTGAGGCTCCAATTTGACGTTTTTTTCCTTTCTTGTTGACGATATTACCTATCGACGCTTTAGATATCACAAAACCATGACTCTCACATCAGTTTTGGATAACGGAGTATGCATATTTCTCTTTGGAAAGAGCATAAATTTAGCCTTCGAACCACTGCATTGTTAAAAACGCCATTTTGAATAAAATCAAAACTTTCAAGCCGCAGACGATAATTTTGACTTTTAAAAACATAGTACAATTGCAATTATTTCTTTTGCAGCAAACGATTTTTTATTACCGCTTACCAAAATCGTGTAAAAAATGTGCGAACAGCCTCTGTATTTCCCTTGAAATGAACGCGTTAAATGTGATTCAATACCTATTTACAAACAACCTCATCTATCTGTTTCCAAATTTAGTGATTGCCATACGAATTTTATTAACATTGCCTGTGACTGTGGCTAGCGGGGAAAGAAGCTTTTCAAAACTTAAAATAATAAAAATTATTTGAGATCTACAATGGGACAAGAAAGGCTTTCAGACTTATCTATTATTAGCATCGAAAAGGAAATTTCGGAAGATATAGATGATCAGATATTATAACAGAATTTGCATTAAAAAAGGCAAGGAAAGCAAAGATTATCTTTTTGACTGACTTATTAAGTATATGTATTAACAGATATGTGTTGTATGTATTCCCATCCAACCGTCACCGGCCCTCAAAAGGGTACACACTACGGGATCCCCCGTCGGAGATTCGTAAATCACCCGGCAACGGTAGGGATCATTTCCCCCGGGCCTATCGTTCTACCGGCGCCTCCAGCACCGGTCCGTCAAGTTGCCGTCAGTCTTGTGTTTGATGGGATATCATTTTAATGATAGAGAAATTTGAAAATCTTAGTTTCATTTTTATTTATTATACTTTCATTCGGAATATGTATGCGCGTAACATTCGCTTACATTGTGTTTTTAAATGTTTTGTGTTTTTAATTTTATTATGTAATTAAATAAATTATGAATAATTTTAGTGCTTTTACAGTGGATAATTTTAGTTTTACATGTGTTATAATATTATTTTAATGATAGAGAAATTTGAAAATCTTAGTTTCATTTTTATTTATTATCCTTACATTCGGAATATGTATGCGCGTAACATTCGATTACATTGTGTTTTTAAATTGGCTCAATCACAGAAAATCATTCTCAAATGCTGTTTTCTGTTTCTTTGTTTTACTTTGTCAGTTTAATGATTAGAAGTTTTCAAAATTTAAATTGTGATTCGAAATATTGTTTTGTATATACGGTGATATGTGTCACTTTTTATTTTAATCTTTCATAATCTTACCCACTCTACAGAAACTTGCAGTTTGACTTCATTTTATAAAGTTTACATTCGGAATAGGTATGCGCGTAACATTCGATTAAATTGTGTTTTTAAATTGCTCATTCATATTAAAAATCATTCTCAAATGCTATGTTCCGTTTCTTTGTTGTACTTTGTCAGTTTAATGATTTGAAGTTTGCAAAATTGAAATTTTGATTTGAAATATTGTTTTGTATTTACGGTGATATGTGTCACTTTTTTTTTATCTTTCATAATCCTTACCCATTCTACAGAAACTTGCAGTTTGACTTCTTTTTATAATGTTTACATTCGGAATATGTATTCGCGTAACATTCGATTAAATCGTGTTTTTAAATTGATCAATCACAAAAAATCATTCTCAAATGCTATGTTCTGTTTCTTTGTTTTACTTTATCAGTTTAATGATTTGAAGTTTACATTTACGATCTCTATTTATCCGTTCTTAATTTTACTTATAATTAAGGATGAACTTGAAAGAATATTTACTTTAGTTATCTGTTTAAAAAAAAATTGAGACGGCTGCGATATGACAACGAGCCCAACATAGGGGAGTTATTTCTGATATTTATTTAAGAGTTACATAAATTAATCCCACATCGTTTCTGTTTGCTTGTCTCGTGTTCCTGTTTTCCAAAGTTCGGGGTTTCAGAAACCCTGACGATAATTTTCCCCCTCACTCGCGGGTTGCAAGTCGGGAGCGCTACCCCTCGCTGTGATGGGCGGTCCCGTCAAAGTTATCAATCAACAGACGAAATTCTCAGCAAATTTTTTTAAAAAATCTTTTTTTGTCAACTATTTACAGCTACATAAATGCTGATAATCAAATAAAATTGGTATTGTCCGATAGCCTGAACTTTTCTGCAATACTCTACAGGATTCATTTTATAAATTTCGTCCACCGAAGGAATTTATGAGCGTTTAAAACACACTATACCAGATTTTTCCCCGAATAATTTAAATTTTAAAATATTAATTGTATTTTTTTAAAAAAACGAAAAAAGTACACAGATGTAAAATTTCTTTCTCTATGATGGAGTACAATTTTTTTTTTAAAAATCTTTGAATCCAAGTCGGCAATCCGTGGACAAATTTTCTCCATAGGTTAACATTGAGGTGAGCGAATCCAATGGGGTTTGTACATAGCAGCCTTAAATTCAAGAACGTAAATTAATAATGCACAGTAATGCTCGAATGGAGAAATATTTAACACCGAACATTTGAAAGGTCAGCCTGGTGGCGCGGTGGTTTGGCCAACTGGTATTCTCCGATTGCCTCCACCGCTAGGATGCGAGTTCGATTCCCGCTTGTCCGAGGACAAGGACTGAGATGTGAGAGCTTATAGGGTGCTCCCATAATAAAGAAGTCAACGCATTCGTGGTGTGGATGGGCGGGTGTCGCAATAGACGAAGTGCCTGCCGCGTTGGAAACAACATTTTATTTGAGGGATTACTCCTTCGTGCTCTTCAGATTTCCTAGTCTGTCGATTTTGGCTCTAATATCATTTCCCTCTCTTGAAAAAACTGTATCGAGGACTAATTCAAATTTTGTTACTTCCTTATAAAAATTTAAGGAAAAAGGCTCCATTTTGCTTTTGCGTTCAGACATGCGTAAATACTCATAAACATGTAAATGAAATGCAAGTACTGTATTTATTTGGACCATACACGAATTTGAGCGCGTCCTACGGTCGCCGCGGACTACAATTCAAGAATAAATTCAAGAATATTTTGCATTTTGTTAGGTATAGAAAGATATTTTCAATTTCGTACCTAATAAAGATTATATATATATATATATACATACACACACACACTACCTACCAATAAGTATTTGGACACCAATGATAGAGAAGAAAAATAAAAATTTAATCATATTCAATTGTTGGTAGAGCCTCAACGAGAGGCAATTACAAACCCAACCCTCCAAAGCATTCTTTCCACAAGTCCTTGTATGATGGCTAGTGGTATTTTCTTCCACTTGGCTTGGAGAGAACATGCAAGTTTCTTCACCGATTTTGGACGATTGTTGCATCCCTCAATTCGGCGATCCAACTCGTCCCAGAGGTTCTCAATAGGTATCAGGTCTGGGCTCTGGGCAGGCCAGTCCATTCGGTCAAACCCATTGTCACCATACCAATCCATGGTGGATCTCGCAATATGGCCGTGAGGCGATGGCGTTGTCGTCCTAGAAGTAACATGGGTCCAACCCGTAAAACTGCCACAACGTAGGAAGCACACTGTCATCCATAAGAGTGTAGTAGGCGCCGAGTTTACCATGAATTGGGACCAAGGGTCCCAGTCCATACCAGAAGAAACACCCCCAGACCATAAAACTACGTCCAGGGCCCGACTTAGCCTAAATGGGGCCCGGGGCAAAAACTTCTTTGGGGGCCCCCCTCTGCTTCACTACTTCAGTAATGAAGAACTTAATACTTATTACTAAACTTTCTATTCGATTTGGGGCCCCCCTCTGATGTGGGGGCCCGGGGCAACTGCCCCGTATGCCCCTGCCTTAGTCAGGCTCTGACTACATCCGCCGAACTTTACTGTGGGCACAATGCATTCTGGCAAGAGACGTTCTCCAGGCAGACGCCAGACCCAGCCATCCGAACGGTAGAGGGTGAACCTTGATTCGTCGCTCCAGAGAACCATTTTCCACTGATCTACGGTCCACTTTCGACGTGCTTTGCACCACATTAACCGAGCAGAGTGGTTGAACTTTGGGATCAAAGGCTTATGGGTGGCACCACGACCATGAAAACCAAACACATGTGCTTCCTCGCGGATGGCATTCATCGAAACAATACTCTCGGATGCCTGTTGAAACTCCTGGAGTATGTGGGCCGTCGGTTGGGTGCGGTTCTTCCGAATTTCTCTGGACAGCAACCGTCGGTCTCTATCTCCCAGTTTCATGTGTCTGCCGACTCGGGCCACATTCCAACAATCACCGCATCACCTTCGACTTCTGAATCACATACGCCACTGTCGATTTTGGGTAAATCAGCTCGCTAGAAATGTCCCTTAACGATCGACCATTTCTGTGATACCCGACGATTACACCTTTATCGAAATCAAATAACTCTGCACTTTGTGGCATCTTGCATGCGACTACTGCCTACACGATTTTTAACGGCGCAGGACGTGACGTATATCAGGACCGCAGATATCATCTTTAAAAATATATTGATAAGTAAAAAAAATATTGATAAGAAAAAGGTTAAATCTTGGGCATCAGCAAAAATCCCAATAGAGAGCAGATGGTTAGAAATATTTCATCCTTTTGAAACAAACCATGTTCCATACAATAATGTACTAAAAGTTGTGGAATATGCGCTGTCCTTACCAGGAACTAATGTTGCGACTGAACGCGTTTTTTCTACGGTAAATAAAGTGTGGACACCAGAAAATCATAATTAAGTGTTGAGACTTTGAAAGCCATTTTATGTGTGAAATATAATTTAACAAATTCTTGTGAAAAATTTCATGACCTTTTAAACAAGGCCAGCAATCTACTTTCAAAAAAATTCACTCAAATGAGACATATGCCAAACAATAAAATAATACTATACATAATTTTTTTTAATTTATTATATTTGTAAATTGTACTTATGTTGAAATTAAAAAAAATATCTATTACAATACTATAGGTCGGTACTTAACATAGCATATATAAAATTGGTTGTAAAGTTTTGTAAAAATGCAAAACGTATTTTTTTAGAAAAATTGAAATGTAATTAAAAACCTTACAAAATATTTTAAACTATATATAAACTAATATTAATTATATTGAACTATAATTTAATTATCAGAAAACAGTCACCACATACACCACAAAACTTTTTTTTTTGAAAAATACAGTTATAAAACAGAAAATTCTCTTTGAAATGCTCAAAAAATACACAAAAATGTACTAGGCGTCAATACAGTAATTTATTAAAAAGTGGTAAAGACAACATTACATTGAAATATTTCCGTTCATAAACAAACACCCTCCCGCGCGTCTTGAAAGGAGATAGTTGGGTTACCACAACTTGGGAGGTTACCGCAGTAAGATATTATCGTCCTCTTTGGCGGACATATCCCGATTTTGTACTATCGCCAATGTTTCTCTCTAGCATGCATACGGAGATGTAGTTTTAAGTTACTATTATCAGAAAATTCTTCCTTACATACTCTACAGACAAAAGGCGTTTTTTCAGTATGCGTAAGGAGATGTTTTTTTAATTGACTATGAACAGAAAATCCTTTATTACATATGCTGCAGACGAAAGGCTTTTCCCCAGTATGCGTACGGAGATGTATTAATAAATGACCGTTTTGAGAAAATCCTTTGTTACACACACTGCAGACGAAAGGCTTTCCCCCAGTATGCGTAAGGAGATGTCTTTTTAAGTGAACATTTTGAGAAAATCCTTTGTCACATACGCTGCAGACGAAAGGTTTTTCCTCAGTATGCGTACGGAGATGTATTAATAATTGACCGTTTTGAGAAAATCCTTTGTTACACACACTGCAGACAAAAGTCTTTTCTACAGTATGTGTACGGAGATGTATTAATAATTGACCGTTTTGAGAAAATCCTTTGTTACACACACTGCAGACGAAAGGCTTTCCCCCAGTATGCGTAAGGAGATGTCCTTTTAAGTGACCATTTTGAGAAAATCCTTTGTCACATACGCTGCAGACGAAAGGTTTTTCCCCAGTATGCGTACGGAGATGTATTAATAATTCACCGTTTTGAGAAAATCCTTTGTTACACACACTGCAGACGAAAGGCTTTCCCCCAGTATGCGTAAGGAGATGTCTTTTTAAGTGACCATTTTGAGAAAATCCTTTGTCACATACGCTGCAGACGAAAGGTTTTTCTTCAGTATGCGTACGGAGATGTATTAATAATTCACCGTTTTGAGAAAATTCTTTGTTACATACACTGCAGACGAAAGGCTTTTCCCCAGTATGCGTACGGAGATGCATTAATAAGTTAGAATTTCGAGAAAATCCTTTGTTACATACACTGCAGACAAAAGGCTTTTCTCCAGTATGTGTACGGAGATGCGTTTTTAAATTACTCTGTTGAGAAAATCCTCTCTTGCATACACTGCAGACGAAAGGCTTTTCTGCAGAAGGCGTTCGGAGATGCATTCCTAAATTACTGTTTTGTGAAAATCCTTCGATGGGGATAGGGGAATTTGCCATTGTATTCTGCAGATTAAAAAAAATTCACAGAAGTTGCAGACGAATAGTTTAACTCCGTTTTGCTTGCGGCGATGGTTTTTCAAATGACTGATCTGAAAAAGGATCGTATTCATACCCTGTGATAAAAGATTTTTCTCTGGCATGGATACGGATGTGCTATCAATTTGTCCCGATGAAATCCTTCTCCGCATTAATCTTAAACAGACAAATTTAGTGTCGTGTGCACAGAAAGACTTTATTTTTTTTCAAACTAACCTAATCAGAAAATCCATTGTTAATCACGCAGCCCATAGAGGTTTTCTCTTCAGTACATCTAGGAAGATAGCTTGTTTTACAAACCTTATGATATTTTTTGTCTCTCACATTACTATACAATTTTTATTATGGTTGGGACCGATGACGTGTTTTGAAATGATTCGTTCGAAGATGTCTGTTCAACAGGTTTTACAGAGAAATTAGTATTTCTTTTCTTGGCATGAGACGCTGGAGATATGTTGCCGTACGTTGCTCTCTTAAATTGTGGAAAGTGCAACTCACTGAACAATTAATAGATTCAAACCAAAGTAATATTTCATCGGAAACAAGTATCTTTTAGGAATGCATCTGCCCCTGCGACCAACTGTGAACAATTAATCACGAGTTTCATATAAAAACTGAAATATTCCTCTTCAATGAAACTGCTATTGTAGTTAATTCAACTTTATCAAATTTTAAGATGGTAATCTGGAATGAAAATATCCACTGGCACGTCTTACGATAGAATTTTTGAATACCTGCAAAGGACAAAAGAAAATTAGAAGGTTAATAAATTTAAAATATTATTCGTGCCCACTTGCCTGTTAATTAATTAAACTGTTAGGTTGCGTGATGATAACATTAAGGAAAAACTCAAGAATTCTTTTCCAACATCCAGCCGTTTATTTGAACACACTTGTTAAGCACGAGGTATACACAAATTGCACACTAGTCAGTGCATGCTGGTTTTTTATATCAACACAATGTACAGTTCGGTTAACAGTCAAAATCATATCACTTCATTTCATATAACAATATCAAAATACTAAATGCTAACTTAAAATTATGAAAACAATCTTAAAAATTGATAATAATTATTTAATTTACTGTGACAATTTAAAATTCTTTATAATCCATTAATTACATTTATTAACATCAGTAACAGTTAACTGGTTAATTATCTTTTTATCACTTTACTAGTGAAGCCATCTATTGGCAGGAACCAGAATTATTCTGTCCCAACAATATCAAGAAACTTAATAAGATATTTGCTACAGAATCCAGCACTCTTAAAATACACATATAATTTCTCTTGAAAAAAAAATCTAATTATATAAGTTTACACTAAACAGATTATTGTCACTAAGCGCATTCTCTAGATCTGCCTGATTATTAAAGCCATTCCAGTTCTTCTAAAGACAAGTGATACTGGGACCTTAACATACATAAAGGCTTCTTCGACGAGGAAGTTAACAAAGGAATACGGTGACAAAATTTTATAAATTGCGAAATCGAAAGTATTTACTAGAGCAAAAATCTAGATTTCCTTTCCCAACGAGCATTTCTTTCAAAATGCATTATATTGTTTATCTGAATAAGAATTTTATGAGAGTTTATTTGCTTCTCTGTGAAATTAAACAAGCAGTAAGACTCCCTGACGTGCCTGTCCGAAATTTAGGTTTTCGGACAGGCCCACAAACATCTATATATACATATATTAGATAATTTATCATAAAATACTCTTTAATTTACGTTAATTATCTTTTATTAAAATTATTTTTTTATAATTTTAAAAATACAACTTAATTTTTAGATGGGGGTTGAACACTATTCTTTTATCCAGGAACCTGGATCAACTTATAATGGACATGTATCTCCTTCCTCGAGTTCATCAAATGATATAACTCAACGCATTATTTATCGTCTGTCTGAACTATCAATATCACTAGAAAAACTAGAAATAGTGGGCTGTGATGGCACTATAACCATCACCGGATGGAAGAACGATGTCATCCACCGACTAGAAAATCATGTAGAACGCCCGCTACAGTGAAGCATATGCCTCCTGCATTTTAATGAGTTTCTTTTTCGCCACATTTTCCAACATATTGACGGTCAAACTGCAGGACCCAATTCTTTTACTGGGCCAACCGGGCAGCAGCTCATTTGCTGTGAAAAACTCCCTGTGGTTGATTATGAACCCACGGATTGTTCGATTCTTGATATAGGCAAAGATCTGTTGAGTAAAGACCAACAGTTGGACATATCAAATGCAATCACCTTGGGAAATTGTCCAGAAGACATTGCAAATATGGACCCTGGTTCTTTGTCCCATTCCAGATGGCTAACTGCGGCTAACCGAGTCCTTAGGTTGTACAGTGGTGTAAGATATTGAGAGAATTTGCAGACTTGGTCGATTATCTCTATAAATACTGTACCGATTTTAATGAAATTTGATATGTACATACATTGATACAATATAAAACAAATAACCATTCAATAATTGTAATACACACGCATGATCGTGCGTAACACTCGTTGGAGTCGGAAGGTATGAAACAGCGGTTGCAGAATAAACAAAAAAAGGGGTTAATAGATGGGTTAATAGGGGGTATGGTCCCCTCTTACAGATATACAGGTCTCGCAGCGTAATTTCATACTTGAAATAAGGCAGTTTATCATTTCCTGTGGCAATTGGTCCCACTCGTTCAGCAACGCTGTTTTCATTCCCTAGATGGTTCTCGGAGGGGGGTTGCGAGTTGCAATTGCCCTCCCCAGAGCGTCCCAGATGTGCTCTATAGGGTTAAGGTCTGGAGATCTGGCTGGCCAATCCATCCGGCGAATATCCTCACTCTCTAGAAATTCGTCGACCAGAAGAGCTCTATGTGGCCTCGCGTTATCGTCCATTAAAATGAACTCAGGGACAACTGCACCTCTAAAAAGGCGAACATAGGGCTCCAAGACCTCATCCCTATACCTCACACCAGTCACAGTGCCTCTTTCAAAGACATGGAGAGGTGTGCGGCCATCCAACATGATACCTGCCCAGACCATTAAACCTCCTCCGAAATAATGGTCGATTTCGCGGACATTGGAGGGTAGGTTGCGGGTCCCTGGTTCTCTCCATATGAACGTACGGCGAGAATCGGTGTTTAGGCTGAACCGGGACTCATCAGTAAAGAGAACGGTCGCCCATTGATCCATACTCCAATCTCTATGCTGTCTGCACCATGATAAACGGATTCTCCTGTTCGTAGAAGTGAGCGGGACGCAAACAGCAAGTCTTCTTGTAAACAACCCTTTCTCATGAAGTCTTTTGGAAACAGTCACCCTTGATACACGGGTTCCTGTGGCTGTATACAAGTCACGAGAGAGCTGAGAAGCTGTAGCACTCCTGTTACGCCTCGCTATAATCGACAAATGGCGATCTTCTCTGGCCGTCGTGGCTCTTGGACGACCTTGCCCAGGCTTTCTCTCGATGGATCCGGTATCCTGGAACTGTTTCCATAAGTTAAACATGACGCTGGGCGTTAAATTGAACTCTCTACAAATTTGGACTTGAGATTGGCCTGCTTCTAGCCTCCCCACAATTCGCCACCTCATTCCATCATCTAAACGTTGGTGGTTACTCATTTTTACTGTTACAATTTTAACCGATTGCTGCAAAATAACACCAAGAAATTCGCAGAGGTGTGCTAGCGAACGAAATGCGTCTTAACTTATGCGCGCTTATAAAGCCTGTTTCTCTACTGGCTCCGTCTACACACACGTGTACGCTTACGTATTTGACGTACAAGATTTGCATTTTTGTCTAGAAGCAGTGGTTTTACATTCAGTTCAGTTCTTTTCATGAAATTCGATAAAATATGCAAATTCTCTTAATTTATTTCACCAGTGTATAAAAGTTCATCAGATCCATCCGGAAACTTAAAAGAAACTAGCCGCTGCGCGACCAGCATGGTCGCTTTTAGTTATATATTTTATTTTGCAAAATAACTCATCTGAAAGTAACCTATGTAAGGAATGTTACCATTACCTGTCATCATGAATATACGTTGTTAAGGGGTAGGGAGAGCTCAGCCAAAAAAATTATAATCATTGCTAAATTCACTATAAGGTCAATTCTAAAACATCGTGATTAAAAAATATGAATTTCCATTACTTCAGAACAGAGTTAAAGATAAGACTGAGATACCCAACACCAATGATTTTAAAAATGACATCCCTCTCTGTATGTACAATTTTTCAAAATTAAGATATCTACACTTTATCATTACATCAAATAAAAAATTGTTGGGGAAAATTTTTTTTTCACTTAAAAAAATGGAGTAAAAATTCAGCAAGAACTAAAATATAGTGTGGATTAAATCACTCTCTGTATGTACTATTGTTCACAATTCAGATATCTACACTTAATCACTTCAAATAATAAACAGTTGGGAAAATTTCTTCACTTATAAAATGGAGTAAAAATTCAGCAAGTACTAAAATATAGTGTGAATTACATCACTCTCTGTATGTACAAAATCCCAATTCATATATCTGCATTTAATCATATCAAATAATAAATTGTTGGGAAAATATCTTCACTTTTAAAATGGAGTAAAAATGCAGCAAGTACTAAAATATAGTGGGGATTACAACTACGATATTCCTAAAACTTCTTGATATTCACAGTTGAATATTTCAAAAATATAAGATACTACAGTGACAGAATGAAAAGAACGGACTCTAAATAAACCTACATACAACTGTCCATGACTAAACACTGGATTTGATAGGTCTAAACTCTAAACATATTTTGTCAAAAGATCAGCGGTTGTAACATACGTCGTCACTACAGACACGCGGTTTTAAATTGCGGACGGCCTCAAATGCTTACATCCGGTAGTTGCAGCTGTTGCCATTCGGAGTGTAGAAATATCGTCGATTTCTGTGCCGCATACCTATGCGTTTTATATATATAAATAGTTTATTCATCTTGAAATCATATATGCCATAAAAAAGGGCAAATATTTTACTGACGGATCAAAACATATCTTTCAAGCAATCCAAACATCACGGTATAAATTCAACGAATTACTTCAAGTTGTCGATCCAGTAATTCAACGAAATGCATTTTTTTGCGCACCCAGAGAATGTTCTCTTGGCAATGCTTGTTGATGAAAGAGGACATATTCGAGAGCTTGGTTACTGAAGGATCTTAAAAGCAAGACAAACCGTCCCAAAGAAGGAGACTGTTAGAAAATTCGTACCACCAAAGATGAAACTTTCAAGCTTCATTACATTGAAATTATTAATTGGAATTCTTGTGTGGTGTATCCTCCTCCAATGCTGCGGAACCTAAGTGAAGATGATATTAAATCATTCATCAATTCTAACATTACGCCCATCAGAGAAATACTAAAGTTTTCTCGTCACACCCAGGCTGTGGAGAGACGCGTCAAAATTGTGAAAGAGGTCTCGAATAAAGTATGAGGACATGAAGCTAGAGATGGCTATATCCGAGCAAAACTGAAGCCTAGATCGGTTATGCCCCATTTCTCCAAAAAATCAGACTTTAAATGTGTATAGATATAAAAAAGAAAAAGTAAAAAACAGGGTAAGCCAAAGAATCATACTCTATGGAAAATCTCTGCAAATAGATGTAAATACCACACTCAACAATTGGATGGTTGGTTGGGTAGGATATGGGTGCAACTCGACGTGCAACCACCTCCACGTGGTGAGTCCTGGGTCGTTTTATTCTAGCAAATCGAGCGAAAAGTTGCACATTGAGAATTGCGAAAAATTGTCGAATTTCTGTTTCTTCAAAGACGTTGCGCGAACGGAAAAAATTAGATTTATGATGAGAATTTAATTTATTTAGGTCATTTAAACCATAAAACAAGCATAAAAATCTAATGCGTGTTTATTTTAAAAGTTTTAACTAAAAGAAAAAAAAAATACAAAATTATATCGATTTTTCCAATTTTTCATAAAATTTAAGTGCGGTGCGCGAACGGAAGATGTTAACCGATTTTAATTTTTTTTATGCCGTTTTTCTTCTCATTACAATTGGCAAATTTTCCGCACTAAAGCGTACCGGAAAAAAAATATTTATTTTTTTCGACCAACCGTAATGGACAATGCTATATTACATCCAAAAATATTCTTCCACGAAACAATTTTTATAATATTTAACACTTTTAAATGCTAGTAAATGGACATCAGTAGTATCCAGTCATATACCTTTAAAAGTCACAATCATAAAGAAGGTTTCTCGCAATCATGAAGACTGCAAAATTTTCTACTCTATAAATTCATTCAAATCCTTTTATTGAATATATATTGAATTGAATTGAAAAATTTTATTGAATATATATTGAATATATATATTTCCTGTTATTCTTTTTCTGATCATTTATAAACTAATTACAACTCTCTTGTATCACATACAAAAAGATTTAACACTCCGTCGGGCGCGTCTCGAAACTTACGGCATCGGGCGCGGTGTATCTGTCAGATACGCCTCTGTTTTATGTGTTTTCTGTTAATTTGTATAACTTTAAATATTCTATTTTTATTCTTTTAAGGTACATTCTAAGGTACATTCCACTAACTAGTAAAAAAAAAAAAGATTCCTAAAATAGAAGAGTCTTATTTAGTTGCTGAATATTTTTAAACCATCAATATAAAATATAACTCAGAATGGGTGAAACATGCATGGGACATCATCAAGGAAGAAATAATAAATGGCTACTGCTAGAATGTAGGTTTTAAAGACCCAGTTCAAAAGGATTTGAATGAATTTATAGAGTAGAAAATTTTGCAGTCTTCATGATTGCGAGAAACCTTCTTTATGATTGTGACTTTAAAGGTATATGATGCTATCAATGATGGTGGTACTAACTTTTGCTTTCAAACATTGAAAATTATCTTCAAAGAATCTTTCTGATCATTTATAAACTAATTACAACTCTCTTGTATCACATACAAAAGGATTTAAATACTTATTCTATTACTCACCCCAACATAAGGACATCATTGATATATTTTTTTTCACATTTCTTCAAATAACTCATGAATACATGATGTTATTTATAGTTTAAGAAATATCACTTACATATGAAGAATGTAAATTCAAGGTCATTTGTAAATTCAAGGAGGACCATATTCCAACCTATCTTCATTTATTTAATTTAGGATCCATAACATATTTTTAACAACTGATTCTACTGGTGTTTGAATGTGGTCTATTTTAAATGGCATTTTTCCACAAAAAATGGCAACAACTTTAGGAAATGAAGATAATTTTCAGATATCATAAGAGATTCACACAAGAAACCGTTGCAACTAAAGATGATATTTCCAGATCTTTATACTCTTTGAAATGTCAGACACATTCCATTGCTTAAAATATCTTTTAAATACAGAAGTTCTATAGGTTTTTGATATGATCTGGATACTTTATATGATAGTTTTTAATTTAATATGATGCTGCTATCATGGAAGCATCACAATGAACAAAAAAATTAAGATACCCACCCTCTACCAAACAAAATAACTTTCACTGTAAATGGCTGATAAAAGGAAGATTGTACTAGAAAATTTACAAACAATTCATTTACATATTGATTTACAATGTATTTTAAAATCGCTATATCTTGGAAATCCTTATTCTAAGGACATGGGGTTTATCACAAATACTAAAACATCTACCTTATATAAAATAGGTTCTTGATATGATCTGGATACTTTATATGATATTTTTTTGTTTAATATGATGCTGCTATCATGGAAGCATCACAATGAACAAAAAAATTAAGATACCCACCCTCTACCAAACAAAATAACTTTCACTGTAAATGGCTGATAAAAGGAAGATTGTACTAGAAAATTTACAAATAATTCATTTATATCGATTTAGAATGTATTTTAAAATCGCTATATCTTGGAAATCCTTATTCTAAGGACATGGGGTTTATCACAAATACTAAAACATCTACCTTATATAAAATTTAGAAGAAACATGATCACTTAATTTTTTACTAAATTGAAGGTCCATAAATAAATATTGCCAATGTATACAAATCTCCAATCAAAACAAAAGATCAAAAGTTGAGGTTTATTGCATTTTTAATTGATTCCATTCTCAGTATCTCCATTATTGAAATATTAATACATGTTTAGAATTACATATTTAAGGAAACATTAAGATGATATGCCTTAGCTCTTAGGATTTAAATTTTAAATAACTGTTTCAAATATTTGTTCAGATTTTAGTTATAGCCAATGCAGGAATAAATGATAAAAAATCACTGCAAAATATTACTAAGTAAATGATAAAGCATTTGTTGCTTCATTCAATATTTATTACAGAATTTACAAGTGCAAACATTTTAAGGCACAGTACTCAGACAAGGTTGGTGTCAAAAAAAGTGAGTGACCTGTCCTTAATTATTATAAAGGAAAGATTTTGACTCCATTGATTTAATATATATATATATATAAGAATTCAGAGTTCATTACTTCCTTGATAAGTTTATCTTACATCATAACACCAGTCAGGATGCTGGAGGGGCCCCAAAAAAATTTTTAAAAATTTATTTATTAGATTTCCTCAGAAAATAGAACAAGAGAGCAGTGCAATGAAATATAATAATTATGTTAATCATTCATGTAATAAAATTTTAAGTATGAGTAACTTAATTTGAATGTGTGTTTTCATCTCTTTCCATTTTTTATTTTTCTTGGGGCCCCTAACAGAAGTTTGTCCCAGGCCCCGTAAAGTCTCTGGGCGGCCCTGCACCTGTTGCTAGATATTATTTAGAAGAAATTCCACAAACTTTTTTTCTCTTCAAGAAATTTTATTTCAAAATGCAGAGGTTAAAGGACAGAGATTTTTTTCTATTTTCAATAGATAAGAAAAATGTTAGAGATCTCTTTTTAAATGATAGTCAGTTGGCATCTGATCTCTGTATATTTGTATCAAATTATAAATAATAGAAGTTAGTTAAAAAAAACTCAAAATCAGAGTTATATTTTAAAACAAGATAAGTAAATTTAAGTTTTTTAAATTTTCTCACAATATTCTACATAATTCTTCTATCCAAATTTTGCTTTATTATAACAGGCTAAAAATACCTGTATTCTTTCTTTTTATAAACTGTAAGGTATGACATGCTAAATATAATATACAGTGAAACATTATAAACTTAAGAGTATAGATTATAATAGTATAGATTTGATACATAATACCTCCAAATGTAAATACAAAGAAAAAGTTCAGATATTTAGTGTTCCTTATTTTTGCAGCCCCTCAGATTCTTACATTGATAATAATTACAAATATCGATCGTGGTTCATAAGTGAATATTTTGACGGTTAATAAATTTTACTTAGAAATATGTAAAAATAAAAACAAACAGCAAAAAAATGATGATACAATTTAAGAAAAATTCCTCCTTAATAAATATAAAAACAAATTTCTATATTTAATATTTTATATTTATTTTCCCCTTAAAAATTATGCAATCATGGAACAAAGTGGACTCAAAACAGTCCAGTAATTACAGTTCAACAGCCCCAAATAACACATTAGCATGTAACGTTACATTTATAATATAACATACCTGCAATACAATAGGTATAGAACAAGTAAATAACTATATTGATATCACTCCTTTGATAATTTTTAATACATTATTTAACCATCATATGCGTACATCCTTAGTCTATTCGGTTGGAGGAGAATTAATTGAAATTTGGTCAATAATTGATAGTGAGACTATACCTGTTCAATATGCTTGCAAAAATTCATGCTCCAGTCTACCAATTTTAATGTTTTAGTTTGTGAAGTGCTCCATACTCTGGCAGTGTAAGCAAATAAACTTAAAGATTCATATTTAAAATACACGCACTTGAATGCAACTTAAAATGTTTCCGGATATAATCAATATTCAAATTATTGCTTAAAACGGCGTCATTTTTTATAACCACATGACGGTCATATAAATTGTTTTGGAAACAAACAATCAGTGAGCTCACACTATCATTCAGAATGTTAGTCACGTCACAGCAATGAAGTCAATTCTGGACCACCAGGGAAATCTGTCATTTGAATGAATTTCTGGGATTCATAGTTCGAATAGAAGCCTATAAATTCAAAGCGGTGGGGGGGGGGGGGGGGCGAAACAGTGTTATAACTGTCAGATTGTTCATCACAGTAGCGATAACTGCAGGTTGGATAACAGTAGCGATAACCGCGCCATCTGGTAGCGGTGAAGAAATGCGAGGCACTTTTGTAACACGACGTCGTATTTTTTTCCCCTTCGTCTTCCTTTTTAATGTTTATCTGTATAAAACGCTACCAGGACTGCTTATAATCTGAAGTTGTCTCATAAATTGCTTAATGTGAATAAACTATTAAACATTATTCAAACGCATTTTGATTACGTGAAATTTAGAAGATTCTTATATTCGTAACTTATTGGTAATTGAATTACACGGTATATGAATATTTTGATAATTTTTCTTTATATTACTTTTACATAAAGTGAATTTCAAAATGTTTTACTTCAGTTACTTAATATTTTTTGTATTTCTGTAAATATTAACTAATAGAAAATGTCAGAGTTAAAATGTTTGAGTCTTAAATTTTTTTATTCCCTTCTTATAATTTAGAGTTTATAATATTTCACTGTATCTTATATTTAGCATGTCGTACCTTACAGTTTATAGAAAGAATGAATACAGGTATTTTTTCCTGTTATAATAAAATAAAATTTGGATAGAAAAATTATGTAGAGTATTGTGAGAAAATTTTAAAAACTTAAATTTATTGATCTTGTTTTATAATATAATTCTGATTTTGAGTTTTGAAATTAACTTTTATTATTTATAATTTGATACCAATATTTTGAGATAAGATGCTAACTGAATATCGTTTAAAAGGATATCTGTGACTCTTTTCGTATGAATTGAAAATGGATAAAATCTCTGTCCTTTAACCTTTGCATTTTCAGATAAATTTTGCTTGTAGAGAAACAAAAGTTTGGGGAATTTCTTTTTAATGATATCTAGCAAGAGGCATGGTTGTGCAAGATAAACTTATAAGAATTCAGAGTTCATTACTTCCTTGATGAGTTATTTTTATCAATGGAGTCAAAATCCTTCATAATAATTAAGGGTGATGAGATAGGTCACACACTTTTTTGTCACCAAGCTTGTTGGAGTACTGTACCTTATAATTTTTGCACTTGTAAATTGTGTAATAAATATGAAATTAAGTTAAAAATGCTTTATCATTTGCTTAGTAATATTTTGCAGTCATCTTTTAGCATTTATTCCTGCTTTGGATAAAACTATGATCTGAACAAATATTTGAATTATAAATCCCAAGAGCTAAGATATATCCTCGTGATATTTCCTTAAATATGTAATTCTAAATGTGTATTAATGTTTCAACAATGGTTAGAGATACAGAGAAGGGAATTCATTAAAAATGCTATGTATCTCAACTTTTGATATTTATTTGTTTGACTGGAGATTTGTATATGCTGGCAATATTAGTTTATTGAATTCCAATTAAATAAAAAAATAATTTAGTGACCATGTTTCTTATAACTTTTATATAAGGTAGAGATTTTAGTATTTCAGATTTAGTTTCTGTAACTTGAATTCCTTAGAATAAGGATTACCAAGATACAGCGATTTTCAAATGCATTATTAATTAATATGTAAAGACTTGTTTGTAAATCTTTTAATAAGATCTTCCTTTTATCAGCCATTTACTGTGAAGGTTATTTTGTTTGGTATGTGGGTGTGTATCTTAATGTGTGCTTTTCTTTTATGATGCTTCCATGATAGCAGCATCATATTAAATAAATAAACTGTCATGTAAAGTATCAAGATCATATCAGAAGCCTATGGGACTTTAAAAGATATTTTATGCAATTGGATGTGTCTGACTTTCCAAAGAGTATAAAGATCTGGATATATCACCTTTAGTTGCAATGGTTTGTTGTGTGAAGCTCTTATGATATCAGATTATCATCTTTATTTTCTAAAGTTGTTGCCAGTTTTTTTTCTCGAAAAATGCCATTTAAAATTCAGCATTCAAATACCAGTATAATTGGTTGTTAAAAATAGGTTATGGGTCCTAAATAAAATAAGTCAAATAGGCTTGAATGTGATCTTCCATGAATTTACAATTTATATGAATTTGCATGCTTCATATCTAAGTGATATTTATTAGTTTATAAATAAGATCAATTATTCATGAGTGATTTGAAGAAATGTGAAAAAAATATGTCAATGAAATCCTTATGTTGGGGTGTGTAATAGGATAAGTATTGAAATGCTTTTGTATGTGATACAAGATAGTTCTAAACGAGTTTACAAATGATCAGGAAGATCCGTTGAAGATGATTTTCAATTTATGAAAGCAAAAATTAGTACCATCATCATTGATAGCATCTTGCACCTTTAAAGTCATTATCATAAAGAAGATTTATTGCATTAATGAAGACTGCAAAATGTTCTACTTTATGTATTAATTCAAATCCTTTTGAATGGTCTCTGGGTCTTTAAAACCTACACTCTAGCAGTAGCCATTTATAATTTCTTCCTTGATGATGTCCCATGCATGCTTCACCCATTCTGAGGTATATTTTATATTCATGATTTCAGAATACTCAGCAACTTATTAAGACTTCTATTTTAGGAATCTATTTTTTTAACAAGTTAGTGGAATGCACCTTATATGACTGGATACTACTGATGTCCATTTGCTAGCATTTAGAACTGTTAAATGTTAGAAAAATTGTTTCATGGAAAAATATTTTTTGGATGTAATATACCATGGTCCATGTATAATATATCTTTACTATATTCCTATTTGCAATGTATTTTGGGTTAGTTAACCCCACTGACATGATTAGGGAAGTCATGGGGGTACTTTTTAATTTGAATTTCTTTCAATCGAGGATTTGATGTAAACCTGTTAAACAATGATAACTCTATGACTAATACATGTAACCCTAGAGGTATTAACTTTCTGACAGTGATCTTGCCCCTGATTTCCCTATGTTACTCATCCTAATGTTAAAATGATCTTCAGCAATCTTTTTTCTATTACTTTGTTCTCTTTGTAGAAATAATGTTTTGACAGAATGAATGGAAAAGCCTAGTTTCATTACTGCTATAAATATTCCTGTTGATATCTCCTTAAACCTTGTAGGGAATGACAGTTGATATTCTAGGTAATTACTAGCATTTATTGTTTTTTCTTAAAATCCATCTGTTTCACTTTGAGAAGAGTTCTTTGTCAATGCAATCCTTAAGATTCACTATCATTGTCTTATATGAATACATGTAACAACATTGATTTTGTAATATTTTTTCAATAGCTAGAGCTATTGGCACACAATTTACCACCGACTGTATTTTCATACTGTGGATGGTTTTTTTTTTTTTTTTTTATTAAACCTTTAGTGAAGTTTCAATTATTATTTCTTACGAGATGAAATTCCATGCTATAAGGCAAGATGGAACTACAGATGACAATGACAGTTATAATTAAATAGTGGTTTGTCAATAGCTATAAAAGTAATGTTGTTGGTGATTTTTATCTTTAATGGTTTACTTCCTGTGCGATAAAATTCTATTGATATCAGGCAAGTTCAGATAGAATCTATTAAGGCATTCTATTCCAATGTCATCACTGAAAATAGTGTCTGCATTGATATCTGAGGGTATCTGCAAAGCAGGAGATATGTAATATACATTATTGCTCATTTATTTTTTGTCGGAAATTTTTATGGGTTGAAGAGGGTTATCTCTATAGAGAAGTTCATTAGATACTTCTCTCAATAATGTTCATTGTTTTAAGTTTCTGTAAAACTGTCTCCTACTGTCATGTAATTGTATATTAATAATGCTGTTTATTTATAAAGTCATATAAAGTTCACTTTCACTTCTTTGTAAGTTATAAAAGATGATTGCAGTTAATGAGATTTTTTTTTCGTATGAGAATGGAGTATTGACATTTAAGTTCCTAATAGTTTTTGAAATACATTTTCCTCTTGTTTATGAACATTAGCACTGTAAAAAAGATTCATGCGTTCTTAACACTACTGCATCATTTTGCTATTATAAAACACATTTTTAAGTAAAATTTCAAAATAGTCATTATGTTTGCAAGAACTGACAACATTTCAAAATTCAGTATGTAAAATGTGTTTTTCTTGAAAATTTGAAAAGTGTATCTTAGGTTTGAAGAAGAATAAAAAGAAAAATTTAACACTATGAACCACCTCCATATTTCTTTATATTTTTTATTGATGACGCTCTGTACTTTGTTGTACTCTGATTTATGTGGGGGATAAGGTGGAATATTTTTTGCGGTTAGTCAAAAGCTGACTCCATATATAGCTTTAAAAATGATTGAAGATATTTCTTTACCTCTGTACAAGAGAAATATACATTGCTTTATATGCAATCTGAAAAATTGACCACAAAGTTGAAAATAGACCTGCAAAGCAAAGAAATAATATAGTCCATAGAAAACAAAAAAACTGTGGTTAAATTAAAATATTTTTTTGTATTTAAGAACTATATCTCTTTTTCAAAGAATGAATATATATATATATATATATATATATAAAGTCTTTTCTGCACTCTGCTCATCATAAATGCATTTAGTCATTTGCTAATTTAAATGCACCATAATAAATTCATTTCATAACCAGGGTCATGTATTATATATTTTTATATATTCTTTGATCGTTTTGTATTTTCAGCTGAATTTTTCTGTGATTTTTATGGAGTTTAAAATAGGGTCACAGGACCAACCTGTCCTGTAAATATGTGTCATTTTTTGTTTTACTTTTTGTAAATATTTCTTAATCCAGAACGCTGTAAATGAAAGCATGGAATTTTTCATTTGCCTTTCCTTTTTTTTTTGTTTTTTTGTTTCTACAAGGTACAATTTTCCAATTGACTTTCCTATTCTTATCATTTACTATATATGCAAAATATATTTTATCTGGTGTGAAAAACCAGTGTTATGCTAAAAGCTGTAAATGCCTTTTCTTAAGTACTATAATATTAATGTCAACACTGAAAAAATATTCACGATAAGCTGTGGAGAAATTTGTGTTTTTCATTTTTGTTTCTGAGTTATGTTTTGAATTTGCTAATTAAAATTTGATTTTTTTTATTAAAAAATAAATTGAGTCTTTTTAATTTAGATTTTTTTTAATGAATATAAAAATTTATCGAATTTTAATTTATGTATCGAGTTTGTACTGATATTATGTAGCTAAATGCTAGACAAATGTCAGTTGCATCATAGTGTAAAGATGTTTAATTTATGAAGGTCGTAATTATTTTTGCATGGGAACCTTTAAATTCTAACAGATTGGAGCACACATGCAGAATGCCTCTTTCTTTTAGTTTGTAATCCAGATAAGCTTTGTACAGATGCTTGCTACAGATAAACTTTGTATTAATTAAAATAAATGATAAGCTATAAATACAATGTATGAATATTAAATTTTGTGGCTTTGCAATAATATAATATACAGACTGTTTTTAATTTTGTATAAACATCAGGAAATAACTTTACGAACGTATAATTTGAATGAATTATTTTTAATCAAACATTCATGTTATCCTAGATAACATGAATTTTTACAAAATACTGATTAAGATTAAAAACATTATTTATCTTTTTTTTGGGGGTGGGGGATGTCGAATGCTTGTAAATATATGAATATATAATATAATGTCAGTTATACATTTCTGGTTTATATGTTATTCTGAGGTTCAAGTAAATTTCCCAATATCTGAAAATCTGGAATTGAATATAAAGCATGATAACTTCAGTTACTATACAATAGTGATCTGAGCCTAAATCTCATATCTAGGAAATGAGAAAAATAAGATTTATCCCACAGATTAGCTTTCAGCAGAAGTTCCAATCTGTGCCACATTGTCATTGCACCATTTTTTTTCTATTATCTTACTGTAAAATATTATGAAATATATGGCGAGTTAAGTATTAAATAATGGTTCCAAAATCAGCTTTCGTATCATGGAGTCTTACTTCTCGTTTAATTTCACAGAGAAGCAAATAAACTCCCATGAAATTCTTATTCAGATGAAAAATATCATGCATTTGAAAGAAATGCTCTCTGGGAAAGAAAATCTAGATTTTTGCTCTAGTAAATCCTTTCGATTTCGCAATTTATAAAATTTTGTCACCGTATTCCTTTGTTAACTTCCTCGTCGAATAAACTTTTATCTATGTTAAGGTCCCAGTATCACTTGTCTTTAGAAGAACTGGAATGGCTTTTATAATCAGACAGATCTAGAGAATGCGCTTAGTGACAATAATCTTTTGGTGCAAACTTATGTATAATTAGATTTTTTTTTTCAAGACAAATTACATGTGTATTTTAAGAGTGATCGATTCTGTAGCAAATATCTTATTAAGTTTCTTGATATTTTAAATTTATTAACCTTTTAATTTTCTTTTATCCTTTGCAGGCATTCCAAAATTCTGTCGTAGGACGTGCCAGTGGATATTTTCATTCCAGATTGCCATCTTAAAATTTGATAAAGTTGAATTAATTACAAGAGAAGTTTCGTTGAAGAGGAATATTTCAGTTTTTATATGAAACTCGTGATTAATTGTTTACAGTTGGTCCAAAGGGCAGATGCATTCTTAAAAGATGCTTGTATCCGAAGAAATATTACTTTGCTTTGATTCTATTAATTGTTCAGTGAGTTGCAGTTTCCACAATTTAAGAGAGCAGTATACGGCAACATATCTCCAGCGTCTCATGCCAAGAAAAGAAATACTAATTTCACTGTAAAACCTGTTGAACAGACATCTTCGAACAAATCATTTCAAAACATGTAATCGGTCCCAAGCATGATAAAAATCGTTAAGTAAGGCGAGAGACAAGGTTTTGTAAAACAAGCTCATTATCCTAGATGTACCGAAGAGAAAACCTCTGTGCGTTGAGGGACTAACAAGGGATTTTCTGATAAGGTTACTCTCGAAAAATAAAAAAAGTCTTTGTGGCTACATTGCACTAAATTTGTCTGTTTAAAATGTATGTGAAAAAGATTTCATCGGGACAAATTAATAGCACATCTGTGTCCATGCCAGAGAAAAATCTTTCATCTCTGGGTATGAATACGATTTTTTTTTCGGGACAGCCATTTGAAAAATTATCGTCGCAAGCATAACGAAGATAAACTATTCGTCTGCAACTTGTGATTTTTTTTTTCTTTTTATCTGCAGATCACTATGATGGCAAATTTCCCTAACATCGAAGGACTTTCACAAAATAGTAATTTAGAAATGCATCTCCAAACGTATACTGAGGAAATGCCTTTTGTCTGCAGTGTATGTAACAAAGTATTTTCTAAGAGTTTTAACTTAAAAATGCATCTTCGAACGCATACCGGAGAAAAGCCTTTCGCCTGCAGTGTATGTAAGAAAGGATTTTCTCAACAGAGTAATTTAAAATCGCATCTCCGCAAGCATACTGGAGAAAAGCCTTTCGTCTGCAGTGTATGTCAGGAAGGATTTTCCAGAAGTAATCACTTAAAATTGCATCTCCGTAAGCATACTGGAGAAAAGCCTAAACATCGAATAAATCATTACCGTAAGCATACTGGAGAAAAGCCTTTCATCTGCAATGTATGTGAGAAAGGTTTTTCTGAGAATAGTAGCTTAAAAATACATATCCGTACGCATACTGGAGAAAAGCCTTTCATCTGCAGTGTATGTCAGGAAGGATTTTCGAGAAATGATTGCTTAAAAACGCATCTCCGTAAGCATACTGGAGAAAAGCCTAAACATCTAATCAATCATTACCGTACGCATACTGGAGAAAAACCTTTCATCTGCAATGTATGTGAAAAAGGTTTTTCTGAGAATAGTAGCTTAAAGAAACATATCCGTACGCATACTGGAGAAAAGCCTTTCGTCTGCAGTGTATGCAAGAGAGGATTTTCTCAACAGATTAATTTAAAAACTCATCTCCGTACGCATACTGGAGAAAAGCCTTTCGTCTGCAGTGTATGTCAGAAAGGATTTTGTGAAAACTATCAATTAAAGAAGCATCTCCGTACGCATTCTGGAGAAAAGCCTTTCGTCTGCAGTGTATGCAAGAGAGGATTTTCTCAACAGACTCATTTAAAAACGCATCTCCGTACGCATACAGGAGAAAAGCCTTTCGTCTGCAATGTATGTGAGAAAGGATTTTCTGAGAATAGTAGCTTAAAAAAGCATCTCCGTACGCATACTGGTGAAAAGCCTTTCGTCTGCAGTGTATGAGAGAAAGGTTTTTCTGGGAATGATAGCTTAAAAAAACATCTCCGTACGCTGAGTACTGGAAAAAAGTCTTTTTGTCAGTAGAGTATGTAGGAAGAATTTTCTGATAATGGTAAGTTAAAAAGACATCTCCGTTCGCATGCTAGAGAGAAACATTGGCCTAGTACGAAAGCAGGACCTGTCCGTGAAAGAGCACGATAATATTTTACTGCGGTAACCTCCGAAGTTATGGTAGCCCAATTATCTCCTTTCGAGGCGTTCGGGAGGGTGTTTGCTTATGAACGGAACTATTTCAATGTAATGTTTTTCTCTCTCAATAAATAGCTCTATTTACGCGTAGTACATTATTTATTCACTATTTAAGCATTTCAAACAGTATTTTTTTCGTTTTATATCTTTAAATATTTAATTTTTTTTTATAATAAACTCCAAATCTGACTCGTGCCTTCGGGAGTTTCAATATCTCGATTTTTTTCTTTGTTATTTGTGTCTGTTGCTGAATGATGTCCAAAAAGCAACCAAGATTCTGCACATTTTGTTGGATTCAACAGACCTAGAGGAGGGCCAACAATTTTGCTGAACATCACTGCCGAAGTTGTTTTAGTCTCGCAATGAAGTTCTTAAAGGGGTTACAATAAACTTCATCTGGTTAAAAAAAAAAAAAAAACTTTCACATTTACTTGAAGATATCGGAATCATATCGAGATGGTAAATTAACTGAAATAATCCTTCTGGGATTAGTTTTTCCTCCATGTATTGTCGGAAACTGTATCATCTCCCTTTCATTCAAAGAAATTCTACTTGATAAATTCCTTATTTCTGCCTCCCCAAACGTCAAATGATTCTGAACTTCTGGCCACTGTTTTGGATCTAGCACTCTGGCACATTCATGGGCGGATCCAGCCGATTTTCAAGGGGGAGGGGGCTGTCTTCCGCCCCGGGCGGGGGGTCGAGAGATTATGGAATGTCCCCTGTGCAGTAGAGGGACCGAGGAGCCTCCCCCCGCAAAATATTTAAATATATAGTGCTTGAAAACTTTTTTTTAGCATGCACAGCATACTGCTAACTGTCAAAACACCGGGCACCGACTGGAAGAACACACACCGTCTCACACAAGTAGCTCGCTGTACGGTACTTATCTAAGGCCGATTTCGACGCACCCTGCCGGATTTCCGAAATAATGCAAATTTATTGCACTTTAGAAAAACGACGTCACACGATGATGACAAGATGACGTCACTGTGCTGTAAACTCCGTCGACTTGCTGAGATGACGTCATAGGATTAACGAAATGTTAATGTTTTAATGACGGTTCACGAAGTAAACATTTAAGGCTAGATAGGGAGGAAAAATGCATTCCTACTATTTTTTCCTAACAATATGCAAGTAGAGGGATTATACATATTTATTTACAGAGCACCGTACCAAAATTGTAGTCTATTCTTGTTACACATTCCTTGTTGCTTTACGTAAAGATAGTGATCACCTTATAAACTCCGCGAAATCGCAAGAAACGCAGCAGTAACCGTCCGACTCTTCCATCTCGTGAGGCATGAACTGTCGAACAAGTGTGGACAACAAATCGAATGCGTCTAGAGGCATGCCGGGAAACGTGCACTAAAAACAAGTTTAAAGGAAAGACGAAGAGTAAGTCGAAAACGAAAGCAAACTCGAAACCGCACAAGTGTGGGCATAGCATAAGAAAAACCCCCATACAAAACTTCAGCTTCCTAGGTCTCATGATTCTAGAGATACAGTGTGTTTGTGGGTTTGGGGAGGAGGAAGATTAGGCTCCTATTAGCCCCCTTAAATTATAACTTATTATAATTTATTACAAGATTTCTTGAAAAACGCGAGTTCTATTCAGTTAAATTATTTAAATCAAAATAAATAGTACAAAATAAGTGAAACATAAAATTTTTAAGAATACATATATATAATTATATAATGTACAGATTTTTTGGGTTATAAATTTCTTATAGTATGGTATATTTTAAAGCAAGTTGATATGCATAAACCCACTTCACTGTCTTTATATCATATAGTATATTAATCACTTAGTCCACTATTGTCTTTTCATCACTTTTGTTATCGAATAAATCTGAATACCACTGTCGGAATCACTTGAAATGTCAGTTCCTTTCGAAAACCCCAAATTCCCGCCATTTTATACAGCATTTATTCTAAAAATAATCACCTAAAAATCTATACTTATCAGGAGAAATGGTATTCGAATGTCTTTAAAGTGCTGTCACCTATTCATGAATGAAAAAATCAATTTAGAACGCATTTGTAACGCGCAAAACATTGGAATATCCAGATGGACGCGTCCAGCGAGTTCGTAACGCTGGGGAAAAGTAATGAACGCGCTGAGCGCGTTCGTAACGGTCTAAGGCAGGGGTGTCAAACTCGCGGCCCGGCCACTATATTGGCACAATAATATATAATAAAATAACCGACGCAGAATTATAATAAGATAGGAAGAATTCGCTAAATGTGTTTTTAGTGATACTCTTTTTTTTGCTATTATTAAACAAAATGCATATATTTATGTTGAATAGTAATTAGGTAAATAAACCTACGTTTGTATTAATATTGATTTTTTTTTGCAGCCCACCTATAGTTAAACCTTGTTTGTTTGGCCCAAGGTAGCTTTTGAGTTTGACACCCCTGGTCTAAGGATTAATGAAATTAGATTTTTGAGCAGCACAAATGAGTGGAAATTTGTTCCAGGAAGTATGAATCCTGCCGACCTCCCGTCACGTGGTTGTAATGCTGATGTCCTACTCAAATCTGTCTGGTGGGAGGGTCCTGAGTTTTTGAAAACACCCATCAGTGAATGGCCAAAGCACAAAGCGTCCCCTGAAATGCAGATCGTTAACTCGGAAAAGAAGAAATCAATTATTTCCGCCTTGAACACAGAAAACACGGGAAAGTTTTATGAAAGATATTCTTCTTACAGGAAGATATTGAGAATCACAGCGTGGATATGCAGATTCATCTCGAACCTACGAAATTCCCATCGTACTTCAGGGGAACTTAACAACAAAGAATTGAAGCATGCTGAAATAATCTTGATGAAGATGGTTCAGAGAAAAGAATTTCCTAACGGAATTGAAGGCCGTTTGCAGAGATTACATCCTATGGTAGATAAAGAAGGACTTTTAAGAGTAAGGGCCTGTTCACATAGGAGTCCGTTGCGGAGCGTTAAAGTATTGAAATATATTTAACCAATGACAAACCTCCAAACGATTAGCAATGAAATTTTTAACGCCTATGATTGGTTTATTTTCGTCTCAACGTCATCTTTCCCTTAACGCTACGTAACGGACTCCTATGTGAACAGGCCCTAAAGTCTCTTATCCTCAGAAGCAAAGATAGCACAGATTTTCGTTTGCCTATTATTCTACCTGGAAATCACTACATATTGCAGAGACTAATAGAGTGGAAATGAAGAGTTGAATCATGCCGGTGTCCAAATATTAATGAATAACCTACGGGAGAGGTATTGGATACTGAGATGTAGAAGATCCATCCGACAAGTGACATTGCGTTGTGTCAGATGCAGAAGACTTACTGTGAACTCTGTTCAACCATAATCCCCTGCTTTGCAAAAGATCGAATTAGAGATGCAGCCCCATTCGAGGTTATCGGTGTTGATCTAGTCGGTCCCTTACATTTGAGACACGGGGGAAAATGTTGGATCGTGCTGTACACTTGTGCAGTTTACAGAGCGGTTCACTTCGAATTATTAACGTCATTGTCATCAGAAGCATTTTTGCAAACACTGAGAAGATTTGTTGCGAGAAGAGGCAGACCTTTCGTTATATACAGTGATCGAGGTACACATTTTTGTGGAGCTTCGAAGTTATTCGCCGACCCTGCACATGCAAAAATCCGTAACGAATCTCTTGTAAAGAACATAACATGGAAATTCAACCCTCCAGCTGCACCATGGTGAGGTGGCTGATGGGAGCGGTTAATAGGCTGTACAAAGTAGAAGTTTTAAGAATATGGGGACGAGTAGCCTTAGACTTTGAAGAACTTTATACGGTTATCTGCAATATTGAAGGCTTGATGAGCTCTAGACCACTAACTACTATCTCCGAAGATGCTGATGACTCGGTTCCCTTGACTCCTAATATTTTTTTACAAGGAATTACAGAAACTGGACTTCCCGATCTAGATAACCTTGAAAACGTGAATCTAAAAAGACGACTTCGATATTTGTTAAAGTTAAAGAAAAAAAATTTACGTAGCAGATTCAGAATCGAGTACCTGGGGCAATTAAAAAATTCTAAAGGGATGGCCAAGAACAACAAGAAAACTACTGTAGGAGATATTGTTCTGGTAGGTCACGGTAACCAAAGAAGAATCAATTGGCCATTGGCTAAGATAGTGGAAGTATATCCTGGTAAGGATGGATTGGTTAGGGTGGCTAAAATTAAGACGGAGAACAGGTTTTTTGATACGTCCAGTACAAAGACTGTATCCTATGGAAATTTCTATTGAGAAAAGTGGCAACATTCGAACACAATGTGCTACACTTAGATCTAAGATACCTCCTCGAGAAACTTCGAAGAGATGCACTGATAATACGAAGCTGTCCCCGAGTACAAACCCCTGTGCTGTCAAGAAGACGGACTCTGTCATGAGATCCAGTCAGCAACCACGAGTTACTAGAAAGGGCAGACTCATTAAGACTCCAAATAGACTGAACTTATGAACTCCTTGACTGTTTCCTTTGCTCTCCATTCATTTGTTTATTGTAACATGTTTATTAATGTTTTCTTTTCCTTTTGTTCGATTTTAAGTCCTGAGGACCAAAACCAAAGGTGGGAGGATGACCAGTTCTGGCCGGCAGGTGGTGGGATCTTCTACGTCCATGTTTTGTTTATTGCCTTGGCCTTGGAGGTTTGGCATCTAGGACAGAAATAGATTCATGGTCATGTGTTTTTTGTACTGTATTCTCTCTTTTAGGGTAGAAGTAGTCGCTTAAAAGTGCTACTCTGAGAAAATATTTTGTAGCTGATGGCTGTAATATTTAGACAGTGGTGTAATTCGACTCTGAAATGTGCTAGTTTCTTCATGTAAGTCTTAAGAATAAATGTTTTGTGATGTAAAAAGGCCATGATTTTGCCTGCGTCCCGATTGACTTCAAAACAGCGCCGGCGTAATCGAAAAGACCCGTCAGGTAAACTAAGATTTTAATTAGAATTTCTAGTTTGGAATTTTTGACATGTTCATTACTTTTATATCGATTACTTACACCTTTACTGTTATACTTTGTACATTCTTTTATACCATTTAACATTTTAAAATTAACCATTAACCCTTTTGCAATTTAAACTTTTTTAAACAATAATATTCTGTATATACTTTTACAGATGAATCCTGACAAATACGCCATCGGAGTGAGGCGGCCATCTTGGAGACCTTTAGAGAACAAAACTAAGAAACCCTATGGAGATTAACATGGCCACTATTTTGCGAGACTTTTATTCGAAATCTATTCATACTTAGCTGATTTCCTACTATGTAAACCTTTAAATATTGAAGATCTATGATTTTTGAAAAGATTACGCCTGGAAATGCCGTTTTTCACGAGAAAAACAATAAATATTATGCAGTTTCGAATGCTGCTATGCCAAAACCTGCCAAGAAGGCGATATCCGTATTCAAATAGAATATTATGATAACCCTTGTATGGTAACCTTGTACATCAAAACTGTACGATAAAGATGCCAAATCATTTTGGATTGTTAGAAAAGTTTGTTTTCTTGTGAGAGTGACGAGTTGTGTGCCTACGTAAGATATTGGTACTTTTTTTGTGCGAAAAGTTCAACTTAATCAAACGAGAGGATTAAGATGCAATTAAGCCTTCTCAATTATCGACATTCTATTACGACTTGTCTGGATTAATACATGCTTGTGTTCATGCATTAATGAAAAATTAAAACTTACCATATTGTGTTTAATTTTGTTGTTGATTCTTTTTTCTCAAATCTTGGTTTGCATTTTTAAAAACTCTACATGCTCTGCTAGAGATCAGTAAGTATTTAAAGATATTTATAAATTTCACTGTTTTGATTTGAAGCATTTTAAATAACTCGCGATAACTTTCGAAGAACTTTCCTGAAGGTTTTCGAAATCAATAAATAATCATCGTTTAATTTAGTGCGAAATGTGACGTTTATATCCTGTAGGTCATAATTTTAAAAAATTAAAATGCTTTATTGCATAAAACGAAATTGTTTGTTATTATTAACTGCTTATGCAACTTGTCCATGTCTCTCATACCAAGCTAGCTGGTGCTACACTTTTCAAATAGATAAAATTATATCTGTTTTTAAGTGTAAGTCTCGTTGGCTGATGAATTAAAAATGTATATTTATTGAAATAATCCACAGGATTCTTGAAATCTAACTATCAAGATATAAATGTATTGTTTATATTTTTTTGTCTTTTCTATTATGAAAATTCTTTAATTGTAAAATTTTAGTATTTCTTCAGTTTAATACTGGATAATTTCACGTGGGATATTTTATCAATAAAACACTCATTATACAGTCGTAGTTTATTCAGTTTTTACCCCTAGATACTATTTCCTGTGGTAGTTAGATGAGGTTATACACTGGTGTAAGAAATTAAGAGAATTCGCAGACTTGGTCGATTAACTCTAGAACTACTGTACCGATTTTAATGAAATTTGATATGTACATACATTGATACAATAGAAAACAAATAACCATTCAATAATTGTAATACACACGCATGATCGTGCGTAACACTCGTTGGAGTCGGAAGGTATGAAACAGCTTTTGCAGAATAAACAAAAAAATGGGTTAATAGGGGGTATGGTCCGCTCTTACAGATATACAGGTCTCGCAGCGTGATTTCATACTTGAAATAAGGCAGTTTATCATTTCCTGTGGCAATTGGTTCCACCCGTTCAGCAACGCTGTTTTCATTCCCTGGATGGTTCTCGGAGGGGGGTTGCGAGTTGCAATTGCCCTCCCCAGAGCGTCCCAGACATGCTCCATAGGGTTAAGGTCTGGAGATCTGGCTGGCCAATCCCTCCGGCGAATATCCTCACTCTCTAGAAATTTGTCGACCAGAAGAGCTCTATGTGGCCTCGCGTTATCGTCCATTAAAATGAACTCAGGGACAACTGCACCCCTGAAAAGGCGAACATAGGGCTCCTATACCTCATCCCTATACATCACACCAGTCACAGTGCCTCTTTCAAAGACATGGAGAGATGTGCGGCCATCCAACATGATGCCTGCCCAGACCATTAAACCACCTCCGCCATAATGGTCGATTTCGCGGACATGCGCGGGTAGGTTGCGGGTCCCTGGTTCTCTCCATATGAACGTACGGCGAGAATCGGTGTTTAGGCTGAACCGGGACTCATCAGTGAAGAGAACCGTCGCCCATTGATCCATACTCCAATCTCTCTGCTCTCTGCACCATGATAAACGGATTCTCCTGTTCGTAGAAGTGAGAGGGACGCAAACAACAGGTCTTCTTGCAAACAACCCTCTCTCATGAAGTCTTTTGGAAACAGTCACCCTTGATACACGGGTTCCTGTGGCTGCATACAAGTCACGAGAGAGCTGAGAAGCTGTAGCACTCCTGTTACGCCTCGCTATAATCGACAAATGGCGATCTTCTCTGGCCGTCGTGGCTCTTGGAATACTTTACCCAGGCTTTCTCTCGATGGATCCAGTATCCAGGAACTGTTTGCAGAAGTTACACACGACGCTGGGCGTTAAATTGAACTCTCTACAAATTTGGACTTGAGATTGGCCTGCTTCTAGCCTCCCCACAATTCGCCACCTCATTCCATCATATAAACGTTGGTGGTTACTCATTTTTACTGTTACAATTTGAAATTAACCGATTGCTGCAAAATAACACCATCTATTAACCCATTTTTTTTGTTTATTCTGCAACCGCTGTTTTATACCATCCGACTCCAACGACTGTTATGCACGATCATGCGTGTGTATTACAATTATTGAATACCCCAATGGTTATTTGTTTTGTATTATATCAATGTATGTACATATCAAATTTCATTTAAAACGGTACAGTAGTTCTAGAGATAATCGACTAAGTCTGCAAATTCTCTTAATTTCTTACACCAGTGTAAATTGTTAATGATAAAATTTCACCCATGACTCACCCAGTTACTTTTGTCTACAAAGAATTACAATATATTTATGAATTAATTATGAACACAAAACAGAAAAAATGAATTTTATACACAAAACAGAATTACATTAGACTGTCTTACAGTATGATATGTACTAATACACAGGATTAAGTATCAAATTTACTAATGATCACTGAAAAATAAATTTTAATTTTTACAAATTTATATTGGAAGTCTGAAATAAGTGAGATGGAAATTGGGAGAAATAAAATGATAGCAAATAATCTGTTAATACCAATGATTAAAATTCTAAATAATATAAGTTTTAAATTATATTAACTTTTAAATGATATAAATTTAATGGTTAATTTTAAAATATATTTTATTCATGTAGTTGTCAGAAATATATGATAGTGACTGAAAATTATTTTTTTTATAAACATAGATTTTCAAAGGTAATTGCAGTATGTTAAAAGTCCAGAACTGTATAGAAAATGTAAAGCCCTTTGATGAAGTCTTGACTTTTTAGATATCAGATGGAAGTCAATTCAAACTTTTGAAAATTGGATCATAATTCTGACTTCATGGCTAAATCTTCAAGAAAGAGCAAGAAGCATAATTACATAGATTTTGATTTTTGATGCTTATGTCAGAATGAGGAAATGGCGTAATTATATATTTTAGGCATGAAATATGGACCATACTATTGAGTTTACTAATGTTTGAGAAAAGTTAACAACAAATAAAAATACAAAAACTCTAACTTTTAAATTGCTTGTCAAGTTTCAAACAGATCAAGCTAAATAATTTCAAAAATCAATAAATTAATTATCGATATAAAATTTAAAAAGTTAATTTTATGCACAATAGGACTGGGCTTTATATCGATGTAACGCAAATATCGATTTAGTACTAATATCGACGATGCGATTTAGAGCTAACATCGTTTGCGAAATATCGAAATTCCGATGTAACGCACTACATCGATATAACGCCGACATCCGCGACCGCGATATTCCGGAATTCCGATGCGAAAACGAAAGAAAAATGCAGTTACGGCCCGCGCCAACATCGATTTAAGTCGTGCATGCGCCCTGCTTGCTAAATCGCCACCCCGATTTAAGGAAGACGATCCACGCTCCAGAATTCGATTTAAGCTGCGCATGGGCACTGCTTGCTAAATCGCCACCCCGATTTAAGGAAGACGATCCACGCGCCAACATCGATTTAAGCTGCGCATGCGCCCTGCTTGCTAAATCGCCACCCCGATTTAAGGGAGACGATCCACGCGCCAACATCGATTTAAGCTGCGCATGCGCCCTGCTTGCTAAATCGCCATCCCGATTTAAGGAACACGATCCACGCGCCAGAATTCGATTTAAGCTGCGCATAGGCAGTAATAATTGTAATTTTATTAATTATGTATAGCAGAGATGTCAAATAGAATTTATCAAGTACCAAAATTTAAGTACTAAATTGAAAATATGTATGTTTGTAATAAATAATAAACAAATTAAAGAGATAGAGTACAATATTAAATAGTACAGTATTAAATATATAAGTGTCAATAGATAGTTAAATATTTTAATAGTACTTACTTATATTTGAAGAAAACTATTATGATTTGTTACAGTTTACTTAAGTTTTTTATTTCATGTTACTTTCAAGATTTTTGCTATCAGGTTGGTATGTTGTTGATTTCAAGGTATTAATTATAATCCACTATTCTGTATTAAACAGCTCTTTAAAATTATCCCTGTTCAACCTATTTAAAACGAGACTTATTTTTCCAGGCAATTCACACTTTTCTTTGACTTGAGCATATCAAGCAAAGCAACTTATTTATTTTTATTGAAATTTCAAATTTTTTTCTGGCATGTAGAACCTTGGCAAGAAATTTGCCAATGTGCAACAAATTTGCCATTACTGATGTATAAGTAATGTAGAAGAATAATTATTTCATTCAATGAATAGTTTAATTCAGAGAAAGTAATTTTTCTAATCTTTATTATATTTGAAATGAAATTTCCCCCACTAAGTTTAATTAATAAAATTAATTAATTTATATTGTCTTTGTTATAAAAGATGGCTAACATCTTCAGCTTAAAAACATATACGTGCGGGGGGGGGGGGGGGGCAAGATAGGGACATATTCTACAGCGGAGTTAAATCGATTTATCACTAAATCGCGATGTTAGACTGATGATAAATCGATTTAAGAAATCTCTAAATCGCCCAGGCCTAATGCACAACACAGAATTACCAGAATATAGTAAAGAAATATTGGTACAATTCAGCCCACTTTTTTCTTTACAATAAAACATTCAAGGGAAATCGAGAAATTAGTTGATGTGCTTCTAATTCTGATGACTGCAGCCAACAGCAAAACAGAGCTTATTTAAATAAAGTGTGAGGTAACAAATTCAGTTTTGTACTGAACGTAACTAGTTTTACTAAAAATTGTATTTAGTTTTTGTGGAAATATAAAATACTTTTGAAACAAATACTTTGGTTGTACGAAAATACTTCTAGATATACGTTGCATAAAAATATCATAAGTACATCATTAAAATGAAATACTTTCGATAATCACGACGGGAGAAATCTAACTCATAAACATAAATGACCCATGAAAATTATAACTTCCGCCCATTCATTGCAGAGCGGGTATTGATCGCCAATACAGAGATAAATTTGAGATGTACAAAAGCATTCGCACTTGGCGACAAACAGCCAACTTTGTGCCAAATGTTTGCGCACAAAGCGTAAAACAGCCGATTTCCAAAGAAACTTTCAATTTTCTTTAAATATTGCGTTTGGAACAAGGTTAATTGTAATTTTTAAATTAAGTTGACTTTCTTCGGTATACATTTCAAGAGGTTTAACGAATTTAAAAATATTGGCTTTGAAGTAAAAAATCGTCGAAATTTTGCTGTATGGACGTTAACATGGGAACAGTTACAGTCCGACCACAGTACGAAGAACCACGGTTGGCATAGTGCCAAGACGATTCTATTCACGCTGTAGGTAACGATGCTGAGGAAGGAGGGGGAAAAGTCTCGTATTCTCACGACATTCTTTAGAATCGGTTACTAATTGCGCTTGCTTGCTTTTTCCTCGTCTGCTATTTTGATTATTATATTAAAATTAATGGATCCTTTACCGGACACAACTGCTCGGAATAAGCCGTTCCGTAGTGATTGTAAACGTATAATACACAATGTAATTAAATTGTGTGATAAAGAAGCACCAGAAGGAAATGATATTGTTCCACTTTCTCAATCCCTAAAGAGAGCTATTGAAATGACCGGGATATCAATGTCGAGAGTAAAAAGAATACGCAGAGAAGCAAAGGGTGAAGATACTCCAAAATTTGAATCTCCGAGGAAACGTCAGAAAAAAAGAAAACGTAGCTTTAGATAATTTTGATTTTGATTTAATCCGAAAATATCCACTCCTATAACACTCCTATTTTTTAAATAGATTTGCTTCTTTCTTTTTATTATTTTGAAATTATTATTCACATATTCGATCAAAAATAAAGTTTTAAAAAATAACTTTAAAATTGCGGACAAAAAGTAGTCTGAAATGCATTCCGTATTTCATAAACAAACACATCCGAAGATATGACGTTTTCCCCTATTTTCTAAGTAGACTAGCTTTTCTCGCGCATGCGCAACAGCTTCCAGGGACCTTGCTTCCGTGGTCAGACTATAGTTCTGGTCTCCAAAGCTAAAAATGGCGTCGCACTCCGATGGCGTATAGACTTTGCGCCTGTTTACAAACAAACACTGCGACGCTGAACGCTGGTTGGCAAAACATCCGTTGACTTATCATGGCGTTCTATGATCACGCTTACCACAAATTCGATATAAAGCTATCAAATTATGCGAATACTTTAGACAGATCTTCCAAACAAACTTACGTTGAAAAAATAATCTTTAAAGAAAAAGATGTGGTTTATTTTGCCTTCTAGATCCCTTTTTATTAAAAATATGAAGACTGGAAGTATGACATTCCCTATGGCCAGTTGTAAAGAAATCAGACATCAAAGTTTCTTTTGCCTTCTAGATTCCTTTTTATTAAAAATATGATGACTGGAAGTATGACATTCCCTATGGCCAGTTGTAAAGAAATCAGACATCAAACGATTTTTGCACTTTATACCAGGAAAAAAAATGTTAGATCCCTTTGTTTGTTGTAAGTCTGATTTGTATAATTTTATATGGCCTTCCCTAAATATTTAAAACTGTCGATAACTTTGCTGATCTTACTTCGCACGTGTTGAATTATGTGTAAATTGTACCGTGGTATCTATTTTATTCTTATTACGTATTTATGACGATTCCATTTTTTTGAAAAATTAGTTTTGAATCTGGAAAATTAATTTAATTAGTTAAATTCTTAACTTGATACACTCTTTTTTAAGTTGTTATATCATGTTATCATTGCTTCTGGAATAAAGGGTAAAGGAATAAAATGCATCACATTACACAGTGAATTAACAATAAAAAATTGCTGCGAATAACACCATTTCAGTTGATTGTTTACAGTGATGTAACTGTTTTACTGACATTATAGCTTGCATTAATGATGAAAATATTTAGTTAAAAATACTTTGCCGTTTAAGTTATTTAAATTTCTAGGTGTTAATATTTAATTGTTCTGAATGTTTTGATGAATAAATGCTCTTTTTTAAAAAGGGGAAAGTACAAAAGATTTGTGAAAATTTCAATATGAATATTTCCATGGTTTATCAAAAATTTATAAAAAATATTATCGAGAGATTATTTGTCAAGATTAAATTTTTATATCTTAAAAGAGGTTTTATATATTTTTTGTCTATGTATGCTATCATCAGGTGCCATAGGTTTATATTCCTGTTCATTAATTAAAAAGAGCTTAATCTATATAAAGTTTTTGTCTTGTACATAAATTAGGTTTGTATATTCTCTAAGTTAAAATTTTTGTAAATATAATTTAAATATATTTTGTTGTAAATATATTTCAATTAAGTAAAAAGAAAATGTTGCTATAAAAGCAATATTTGAGTGTTGAGATGTAGTTTGCACAGAATGCTGTCTGATATACGAAATACATAATCTTGGCAAAATGTTCCAGTCTGAAGAGTATATTTTTATTAATTAGGTTTTATTCACATATGTATCTTTTTCATCCTTCGGAAAACGATACATGTCAACATTATATCCTTTTGAAAGCCTGAATGTGCACCCATAAGCTACATAACTCACTAGCATAATGATAATTTAAATCAATAAGCTGTTTCAACGATATGTAAATGTTTAAGTAGAGCTTTGCTAACATGTGCATGATGCAAAATGCCGAATGTTTTGCCTACCATGGGGCGGTGCTTAAGCGTGACGTCACTTCATGACGTTTCCAGCAGAAAGCCTATAAGAACTCGTCGCTCACTAGAATTCCATTCTGGGATCCGAATCAGTCATTCATTTCAAAGAGCCGTTCAGAGCGAGCGGCTCGGAGCTGATTTACCCATCTCTACTTTGTTTATTTACAAAACAATTTATATCACCGTCAGGGAGTTATAGAAAATGACTGCTGTTTCAAGCAATAATTTCAATATTGATTATATACGGAAAAATTTTAAGTTGCATTCAAGTGTGTGTGTTTCAAATAAGAATCTTTAAGTTAATGTGCTTACACTGCCTGAGTCAGGAATCCTTTACAAACTAAAACAGATTGAAATTTGAAGGCAGGAGTATGAATTTTTACCAGCATATTGAACAGGTACTGTCTCCCTATCAATTATTGACCAAATTTCATTAATATCTTCTCGAACCGAACAGAATAATGATGTGCGTATATCATAGTTAAATATTATATTAATAATTATCAAAAGAGTGATATCAATATAGTTAATTACTTGTTCTATACTTATTGTATTACAGGGATGTTATATTAAGAATGTGACGTTAAATACCATTGTGTTATTTGGGATTGTTGAATTGTAAATACTGGACTGTTTTCAGTCCACTTCATCACATGTTTGCATAATTTTTAAAGGGAAAATAAATATAAAATATTAAATATAGCAATTGTTTTATACTTATTAATGAGGAAAAATTTTCTTGTGCCATCAAGTTTTGCTGTTTGTTTTTGTTTTAACATATTTGTAAGTAAAATTTATTTTACCTTCCAAATAATTAATAATGAGCGATTATCAATATTAGTAATTATTATCAATGTAAAAATCTGAGGGACTTAAAAAATTAGGAACACTGAATATCTAAACTTTTCTCTGTGTTTACTTTACCTGATATTATGTATCAAATCTGTACTCTTTGTATCTTTGTTCCTGTTTCACATAATGTCTGTTTTTTTACTTTTTTTTTTTTAAATTAGCTGCTGACAAGAATTTGAAATGTAATTCTGTGAGTAAATATCACATGACTGACATGTCTTATTAATATACAATAATAGTACAAAAGATTAAATTTTTCCAAGAATTCAGTTTGGAATTCTTGGCATGGTTGATATTTCTTCTAAATAGAGTTTTTTTTATATCTTTTTAGTTAAAAAAAAATTACGAAACCTTAATTGTTTTAGAAAAGAAAGGGCTCAGCTAGAAGTTTGAAGATTAATTTAGATTGTAGTGTTTCAAAAAGTATTTATATCAATATTTTGATAATTTGTCTTTATATTACTTTTACATAAAGTGAATTTCAAAATGTTTTCCTTCAGTTACTTAATATTTTTTGTATTTCTTTAAATATTAACTAATAGAAAATGTCAGAGTTAAAATATTTGAATTTTAAATTTTTTTACTCCCTTATTATAATTTAGAGTTTATAATATATCAGTGTCTATTATATTTAGCATGTCGTACCTTACAGTTTATAGAAAGAATGAATACAGATATTTTTTTTCTGTTATAATAAAATAAAATCTGGGTAGAAGAATTATGTAAGAAAATTTGGGAGAAAATTTTAAAAACTTAAATTTGCTGATCTTGTTTTATAATATAGTTTTGATTTTGAGTTTTAAAATTAACTTCTATTATTTGCTATTTGACACCAATATTTTGAGATAAGATGCCAACTGAATATCCTTTAAAAGGATATCTGTGACTCTTTTCATATGAACTGAAAATAGATAAAAATCTCTGTCCCTTAACGTTTGCATTTTCAGATAAATTTTGCTTGTAGAGAAACAAAAGTTTGGGGAATTTCTTTTTAATCATATCTAGCAAGAGGAATGGTTGTGCAAGATAAACTAATAAGAATTCAGAGTTCATTACTTCCTTGATAAGTTGTTTTTATCAATGGAGTCAAAATCTTTCCTTTATAGTAATTAAGGGTGATGAGATAGATCACTCATATTTTTTGTCACCAAGCTTGTTGGAGTACTGTACCTTATAATTTTTGCACTTGTAAATTGTGTAATAAATATGAAATGAAGTAAAAAATGCTTTATCATTTACTTAGTAATATTTTGCAGTCATCTTTTAGCATTTATTCCTGGTTTGGATATAACTATGATTTGAACAAATATTTGACATCTAAATCCTAAGAGCTAAGATATCAGTATCCTCTTAATGTTTCCTTAAATATGTAATTCTAAATGTGTATTAATGTTTCAATAATGGTTGGAGTTACAGAGAATAGAACTAATTAAAAATGCTATATTCCTCAACTTTTAATCTTTTTTTTTGTTTGATTGGAGATTTGTATATGCTCGCAATATTTGTTTATCTTCAATTTAGTAAAAAAATAATTTAGTGACCTTGTTTCTTTTAACTTTTATATAAAGTACATGTTTTAGTATTTGTGATTTAGTATTTGTAACGCCATGTCCTTAGAATAAGGATTTCCAAGATACAGCGATTTAAAATATATTCCTAATTTATATGTAAATGAATTGTTTGTAAATATTCTAATAAGATCTTCCTTTTATCAGCCTTTTACTGTGAAAGTTGTTTTTTTGATATGAGGGTGTGTACCTTAATTTTTTATTTTGTTGTTGATTATGATTCATCCATTATAGCAGCATAATATTAAATAAATAAACTACATGTAAATTATCCAGATGATATCAGAAGCCTATGCAATTGCATACAATTGCAATTGGGTGGAATTGCAATTTTATGCAATTGGATGTGTCAGACTTTCCAAAGAGTATGAAGATCTGGATATATCATCTTTAGTTGCAATGGTTTATTGTGTGAAACTCTTATGATATCGGAAGATTATCTTAATTTCCTAAAGTTCTTGCCAGTTTTTTTTTTCTGGGAAAATACCATTTAAAATTCCACATTTAAACACCAGTAGAATCAGTTGTTAAAAATAGGTTATGATGTCATGAAGAAATGTATATTTTTTTTATGAGTATACGTGTGTGATCTTTTCCAGAAGAGCTTTCAGCAAGGAGAAATCAAGGACTGGAAATTCGTTTCACTCTAATCGAGACCTCATGGCAAGCGGACAGCGGAGCATCTTTTAGTTTCCAGGTTCCCAATTAGAGAAGTACTATTGATGACCCCTTAAATTGTTCCGAACAGGCTGTCCAGTTTGGGAGAATGGAAAGGCTCCCTCTGGCTATCTAGAGGCGTGAACCACAAGCGCCGGCATGGGAACGGCGGATTCAGAAGTTGGGGTTATTAAAAGACCTTCGAGAAAGAAGAAAGATGATAAAAAGGTGGTTTCTCGAAACAGAGACAGAGACCTTAGCCGACTGTCGAACAAGCTGCTGCTCTTTTTTTTTTTTTTTGCAGAGACCTGTGGCGTGAGCTTACTTTGGCTTTTGCTAGCCACTGCATCTTGATGAAATATACATATGTGAATTGTACATACTTGTAAATAGTAATAGGAGGTCTTAATAAAGACTTGTGTACATATTGTAGAAAAAGGTCTCTGTTTGCATGTTTAAGAATGACAACATCTTAAAAATCTTGGTTACTGTGGGCCACGTCACCACAAGGTTATGAATCCTAAATAAAATAAGTCAAGATAGGATTGAATGTGATCTTTCATGAATTTACAATTTATATAAATTTGCATTCTTCATATGTAAGTGATATTTCTTAGCTTATAATTAAGATCATTTATTCATCAGTTATTTGAAGAAATGTGAAAAAAATATGTCAATGAAATCCTTATGTGGGGGTGTGTAATAGGATAAGTATTGAAATGCTTTTGTATGTGATATAAGATAGTTGTAAATGAGTTTATAAATAATCAGAAAGATTCTTTGAAAATAATTTTCAATTTATGAAAGAAAATTAGTACCACCATCATTGATAGCATCTTACACCTTTAAAGTCATGATCATACAGAAGGTTTTGCATTAATGAAGGCTGCAAAATTTTCTACTGTACGGTCTCTGGGTCTTTAAAACCTATATTCTAGCAGTAGCCATTTATAATTTCATCCTTGATGATGTCCCATGCATGCTTCACCCATTCTGAGGCATATTTTATATTCATGATTTCAGAATACTAAGCAACTGATTAAGACTCTTCTATTTTAGGAATCTGTTTTTTAACTACTTAGTGGAATGCACCTTATATGACTGGATACTACTGATGTCCATTTGCTAGCATTTAGAACTGTTAAATATTAGAAAAATTGTTTCATGGAAAAATATGTTTTGGATGTAATATAGCATGGTCCATGTATAATATAACATTACTATATTCCTATTTGCAATGTTTTCAAGGTTAGTCAACTCCTCTGACATGATTAGGGAAGTCATAGAGATGCTTTTTAATTTGAATTTCTTTCAATCAAGGAACTGGTGTCATCCTCTGTTAAACAATGATAACTGAATGGCTAATACATGTAACCCTAGAGGTATTAACTTTCTGACAGCGATCTTTGCCCCTGATTTCCCTATGTTACTGATCCTAAGGTTAAAATGATCTTCAGCAATTTTTTTTCTATTACTTTGTTCTCTTTGTAGAAATAATTTGTCAGAAAGAATGAAAAAGCCTAGTTTCATTACTGCTATAAATATCCCTGTTGATATCTCCTTAAACCTTATAGAGAATGGCAGTTGATATTCTAGGTAATTACTAGCATTTATTGTTTTTTCTTTAAATCCAAGTGCTTCACTTTGAGAAGAGTCCTTTGTGAATGCAATCTTTAAGATTCACTATCACTATCTTATATGAATACATGCAACAACTTTGTTTTTGTAATTTTTTTCAATAGCTGGAACTATTGACACACAATTTACCACCTACTGTATTTTCATAGTGTGGACTTTCTTTTTTTTTTTTTTAATCTTTAGTGAAGTTTTAATTATTATTTCTTAGGGGATGAAATTCCATGCTATAAGGCAAATTTAAAGATGGAACTGCAGATGTCAATGACAGTTACAATTAAATAGTGGTTTGTCAATGTATATAAAAGTCATGTAGTTGGTGGTTTTATCTTTAATGGTTTACTTCCTGGATATACTTACTAAGATATCGATAGAATTTTATCCTTCCGGGATAAAATTCTATCGATATCAGGCAAGTTCAGATAGAATCTATCAAGGCATTCTAATCCAATGTCATCACTGAAAATAGTATTTGCATTGATATCTGAGGGTGTCTGGAAAGCAGGGGGATATTTAAAATACATTGTTGCTAATTTATTTCTTGTGAGAAAATTTTATGGGTTGTGAAAAGAGGGTTGTCTGTATGGAGAAGTTCATTAAATACTTCTCTCAATAATATTCATTTTTTTAAGTTTCTGTAAAATTGACTCTTAATATCATGTAATGTTATTTATTAATAAAATCATATGAAGTTCACTTTCACTTCTCTGTAAGTGGTAACAGATGATTGCACGTAGTAAGATTTTTTTTTTTTTTTCATATGAGAATGGAGTTTTGACCTTTAAGTTGCTAATAGTTTTTAAAATGCATTTTCCTCTTGTTTATGAACATTATCACTGTAAAAAACATTCATATGCTCTTAACACTACTGCCTCATTTTACTATTATATGACACATTTCCAGTAAAATTTCAAAATTGTCGTTATTTTTGCAAGTACTGACAACATTTCAAAATTCAACATGTAAAATGTGTTTTCCTTGTAAATTTTAAAAGTGTATCTTAGGCTTGCAGAGGAATTTAGAGAAATGTTTTAACACCATGAGCCACGATTATATTTCTGTACATTTTTATAAATAATGCCCTCTACTTTGTTGCACTAACATTTGTATGAGAAATAAGAGAGAATATTTGTGATCAATCAAAAGCTCACTCCATATATAATTTAAAAAATTATTGAAGATATTTGTGTAGCTTTGTACAAGAGAAATATACATTGCTTAAACGGAAAAATTGACCACAAAGTTAAAATTTAACCTGCAATACAACACAAAGAAAGGGTATAGACCATTGGAAACAGAAAAAAATCGGATTAAATTAAAATAATTTTTTGTATTTAAGAACTATATCTATCCCTTTCTCATATATATATATATATATATACATATATATATATATATATATATATAGATATTGTCTTTTCTGCACTCGGGTCGTAAATGGTTTACTCAATACTAATTTAAACCCAACATACTAAATTCATTTCATAACCAGGATCATGTATTATATATTTTTATATATTCTTTGTTCCTTTTGTATTTTGAGTTGAATTTTTTTGTGATAGTTAACAAGTTTAAAATAGTGATTACAGACCCAACCTGTCCTGTAAATACTTTTCAATTTCTGTTTTACTTTTGGTATATATTTCTTAATCCAGAACGCTGTAAGGGAAACCATGAAAATTCTTCATTGCCTTTTCCCTCTATTTTTTCTTTCTTTCTACAAAGTACAATTTTAGCTTTGACTTTTCCTATTCTTATCATTTCTTATATACGCAAAATATTTTATCTAGTGTGAAAAATCAGTGCTCTGCTAAAAGCTATAAGTGCCTTTTCTCAAGTGTAATATAAATATGAAACATTGAAAAATTATTATTCAAGATAAGCTGAGGTGAAATTTGTGTTTTTTATTCTTGTTTCTGAGATGTCTTTTGAATTTGCTTGTTAATATTTTATTATTTTTATTTTAAAAAAATAATCTTTTTTAAAATTTAATTTATTTTTCTGTTTTAATGAATATTAAAATTTATCGAATTTTAATTATTGTATTGAGTTCGTACTGATATTATGTAGCTAAATACTAGTCAAATATGAGTTGCATCATATTGTAAAGATGTTTAATTTATGAAGTTCTTAATTATTTTTGCATGGAAACCTGTAAATTTTAACAGATTGAGCACACATACAGAATACCTCTTTCTTTCCATTTGTAATACAGATAAGCTTTGTGTTGATGTATGTATGAATTAATATAATTGATAAGCTATAAATCTTATGTATGAATATTAAAGTTTGTGGCTTTGCAATAATGAAATATATAGACTGTTTTTAATGTTGTATAAACGTCAGGAATAAATGTTACGAATGTATTATTTGAATGAATTATTTTTTAATTAAATATTCTTGTTATCGATAATAGTGATTAAGATTAAAAACATTATTTTTTTATTTTTTGGAGAATGTCGAATGCTATCTTAAGCTTGTAAACATATGAATATACAATAGAATGTCAGTTATACTTTTCTGGTTTATATGTTTTTCTGGGGTGCAAGTAAATTTCCTAACATCCGAAACTCTGGAATTCAAAATAAAACTTAATAACTTCAGTTACTATACAGTAGTGATCTCAGCCTAAATCTCATATCTAGGAAAAGAGAAAAATAAGATTTATCCCTCAGATTAGCGTTTAGGAGAAGTCTCATTCTGTGCCAGATTGTCATTGCACCATTTTTTTTCTATTATCTTACTGTAAAATATTATGAAAAATATGGCGAGTTAAGTATTGCAAAATGGTTCCAAAATCAGCTTTCGTATCATGGAGTCTTACTTCTCATTTAATTTCACACAGAAGCAAATAAAGTCCCACGAAATTCAGATCCCATGAAATTCAGTCCCATGAAATTCGTCAGTGTATGAAAAATATTATGCATTTGAAAGAAATGCTCATTGGGAAAGGAAATCTAGATTTTGGTCTTGTAAATCCTTTCGATTTTGCAATTTATAAAATTTTGTTACCATATTCCTTTATTAACTTCCAAGTCGAAGAAGCTTTTACGTATGTTAAGGTCCCAGTATCACTTGTCTTTAGAAAAACTGGAATAGCTTTTATAATCAGGCAAATCTAGAGAATGCGCCTAGTGACAATAATCCGTTTGGTGCAAACTTATATAAACTTACATAGGTTTTTTTTTTTCAGAAAAATTACATTCTGTAGCAAATATCTTATTAAGTTTCTTGATTTATTAACCTTTTAATTTTCTTTTGTCCTTTGTAGGTATTCCAGAATTCTGTCGTAAGACATGCCAGTGGATATTTTCATTCCAGATTACCATCTTCAAATTTGATAAAGTTGAATTAATTACAAGAGAAATTTTGATGAAGAGGAATATTTCAGTTTTTATATGAAACTCGGGATTAATTGTTCACAGTTGGTCGCAAGGGTAGATGCATTCCTAAAATATGCTTGTTTTCGAAGACATATTACTTTGCTTTAATTCTATTAATTGTTCAGTGAGTTGCAGTTTCCGCAATTTAAGAGAGCAACATACGGCAACATATCTCCAGCGTCTCATGCCCAGAAAAGAAATACTAATTTCTCTGTAAAACCTGTAGAACAGACATCTTCGAACGAATCATTTCAAAACACGTAATCGGTCCCAAGCATGATAAAAATCGTTAAGTCACGGGAGAGACAAGGGGGAAAAAATCTCTTAAGGTTTGTAAAACAAGCTCATTATTCTAAATGTACGGACGAGAAAACCTCTGTGCGTTGCAGGACTAACAGGGGATTTTCTGATAAGGTTACTTTCAAAATATAAAAAATAGTCTGTTTCTACATTGCACTAAATTTGTCTGTTTAAAATGCATGTGAAAAAAGATTTCATCGGGTCGAATTGATAGCACATCTGTGTCCATGCCAGAGAAAAATCTTTCATCTCTGGGTATGAATACGATTTTTTTTTCGGGACAGCCATTTGAAAAATTATCGTCGCAAGCATAACGAAGATAAACTATTCGTCTGCAACTTGTGATTTTTTTTCTTTTTATCTGCAGATCACTATGATGGCAAGTTTCCCTAACATCGAAGGATTTTCACAAAATAGTAATTTAGAAATGCATCTCCGAACGTATACTGGAGAAATGCCTTTTGTCTGCAGTGTATGTAACAAAGGATTTTCTCAACAGAGTAATTTAAAAGCGCATCTCCGTACTCATACTGGAGAAAAGCCTTTCGTCTGCAGTGTGTGCAAGAGAGGATTTTCTCAACAGAGTAATTTAAAAGCGCATCTCCGTACTCATACTGGAGAAAAGCCTTTCGTCTGCAGTGTATGTCAGGAAGGATTTTCTCAAAATTATCAATTAAAAAGACATCTCCGTACACATAGTGGAGAAAAGTCTAAACATCATACGCATACTGGAGAGAAACCTTTTGTCTGCAATGTATGTGAAAAAGGATTTTCTGAGAAAGGCGTCTTAAAAAATCATCTCCGTACGCATACTGGAGAAAAACCTTTCGTCTGCAGTGTATGCAACAAAGGATTTCCTAACAATGATCGCTTAAAAAGACATCTCCGTACGCATTCTGGAGAAAAGCCTTTCGTCTGCAGCGTATGTAACAAAGGATTTTCTGAGAATCGTAGCTTAAAAAGACATCTCCGAACGCATACTGGGGAAAACCCTTTCGTCTGCAGTGTGTGTCAGAAAGGATTTTTGGATACAGGTAACTTAATAAGACATTTCCGAATGCATACTGGAGAAAAGCCTTTCGTCTGTAGTGTATGTAAGAGAGGTTTTCCTGATAGTGATAGATTAAAAAATCACCTCCGTACGCATACTGGAGAAAAGCCTTTCGTCTGCAGTGTATGTAAGGCAAGATTTTCTGAGAAAAGTTCCTTAAGAAAACATTTCCGTACACATAATAAAGAAAAGCCTTTCGTCTGCAATGTATGTGAGAAAGGTTTTTCTGAGAATGATAACTTAAAAAAACATCTCCGTACGCATACTGAGGAAAAGCCTTTTGTCTGCAACGTATGTAACAAAGGATTTTCTGAAAGTGGTCACTTAAAAAGACATATCCGTACGCATATGAGTACTGAGAAAAAATCTTTAGCCTGTAGAGTGTGTAAGGAAGAATTTTCTGATAATGGTAACTTAAAAAGACATCTTCGTACGCATGCTAGAGAGAAACATTGGCCTAGTACGAAATCAGGACCTGTCCGCTAAAGAGGACGATAATATTTTACAGCGGTAACCTCCCAAGTTATGGTAACTCAAATATCTCCTTTCGAGGCGTGCGGGAGGGTATTTGCTTATGAACGGAGCTATTTCAATGTAATGCTGCTTTTCCCGCTTCTTAAGAAATATCTGTATTGACGCTTAGTACATTATTTATGCATTATTTGAACATTTCAAAGAGTATTTTTCTGTTTTATATCTGTATTTTTCAGAAGAAAAAAAAGGTTTTGAGGTGAGTGTAGTGGATGTTTGTTTCTAATTAAATATAATTAATCTTCTATATAATTAAAATTAGTTGATATATAATTATCAAAAAGTTTATATTTCTTGGTAATTAGGTATTAAAGAAATTGATAATCCTAATTTTATAATATTTTTCATTTTATATTATTATTTTTTTAATTAATATTTTTCTTTTTTTGGGGGGGAGTGGTTAATTTATAAATTTAAGCAATGCTTTTAATTACGTTTCAATTTTTCTAAAAAATAGTATTTCTACATTTTTTCAATTTTATAAAACTTTCCAAACAGTTTTATATATTGTGATTTGGACATATTTTCCCCATTTTTCCTTAATTTTTAATTAAATTATTGTGTGTGTGTTTGTTTATATATATATATATATATATATATATATATATATATATATATATATATATATATACATACATACATACATACATACAGTGCTTTTTTTCCTAAAAAAAAATAGGCGGGTATAGTGTGGTTTCTTAAATAGAGGTGTGCATTTTTAGTACCGTGGTTGCAACTTCAAAATAAATGTATGGTTTATCCAGATGTTGAAGGTTATTTTTGGAACTTATTACAGAAAACTGATAAAATAATATAATAAATCTGTTAATTCTAATTCTATTTATTGATTCGGAAAACTAAACAAAATTTTGAAATAATTTTGTGAATATTAAATTTTTTTTTATTAATGAACTTAAAATCAGACTCATGCCTTCGAGAGGTTCAATATCTTGATTTCATTCTTTGCTATTTGTGTCTGTTGCTGAATGATGTCCAAAAAGCAACCAAGATTCTACACATCTTGTTGGATTCGACAGACCTAGAGGAGGGCCAACAATTTTGCTGAACATCACTGCCGAAGTTGTTTTAGTCTCGCAATGAAGTTCTTAAAGGGGTTACAATATGCTTCATCTGTTTAAAAAAAAAATCCTATCCTTTCACATTCACTTGAAGATATCGGAATCATATCGAGATGGTAAATTAACTGAAATAATCCTACTGGAATTATTTTTTTCGTCCATGTATTGTCGGAAACTCTGTATCATCTCCCTTTCATTCAAACGAAGTCTACTTGATAAATTCCTTATTTCTGCTTCCCCAAACGTCAAATGATTTTGAACTTCTTCTGGCCACTGTTTTGGATCTAGCACTCTGACCCATTAATGGGCGGATCCAGCCGATTTTCAAGGGGGAGGGAGCTGTCTTACACCCCGAGGGGTTATGGAATGTCCCCTGTGCAGCGGAGGGACCGAGGAGTTTCCCCCAGAAAATTTTTTTTATATATAGTGCTTAAAATCTTCTTTTTGGGCTCTTAAGTGCCTCAAAAGCACCTTAAAATATTATTTTCAATCAAGAAATTTACATTCTATGTGAATGTAGCATGAAAACCATGGCATTTTATTCAAACACGATACATTTGGATTTTTATTTTAATTAATAAGCATCTTGGTAAATTTTTCATAAATTATTGTTATGTAAATGATTTCAAACCTAATTAAATTAAATGTTAGAAATTGTCTTAAATCTTAAACTGTTGAGGACAAAGGATCATATCAGACTATATTATGTAAAGACAATATTTTAAAATCAAATTCAACCTATTTGTTGGGCTTTTTCCGAAGGCGTGACAATTCGTAGAAGAATATTAAAAGTTCTCCTACCTTTGGTTTGTTGTCAAAAGGTTGAGGGATCTTTGTTTTCAGTTATAAACGCGTGAGATTCATTCTTTATTTTATAGCCATACTTTTCAGGTGGAATTTTTTTGTTTTTCCTTTCGGAACTTCTTGTTGGTTGTGTAGGTATTTTTGAATCTCTATTTTCATCTTCGCTTCCTTCTTCGGGAATATCATAATTGTCATCATGTTGAGGTTGTGGGAGATTAAATTGAACTAAATCGTAGTGTCCATTGGAATTTTCATTCTTCGAATGTGATGGGAATTTTCTAAGAACGTCACAGTTCTGCTGACGACTATTCTTCGTCCTCCGGTATAGATTCTATACCCTGTACTTCTCAGGTCGTATCCAACGAATACCCCTTCTTCTGCTTTGTCATCCAACTTTCTTCTCTTTTGTTTATGGATATAAAAATATTCTTTGCATCCAAATTGTTTTAAATGGCTTAAATTCGGTTTTCGATCTTCCACATCTCATAAGGCGTCCAAATAATCGTCCCATAATCGTGACCAAATTGTTTTCTTTTATTTCTTCCCCTATACTACGTAATTTCTCATGTAAAATCAAAACTTCCTGGATATGTTCTTGCATTTTGGATGTTTCTTTATATTTATTGGAGTATAATTTTCTCAGAAGAAAAAGTTTATTTGGTAAACTAGCCGGGCTTCGCCTAGCTACGCTCAAGCCATCCGTGTAACATATTTATGTACTTCGGGCCCCACAAAAGAAAAAAAAGCCTACAGATGTATTAAATTCAAGTGAATTTATTCATTTCAATTTTCATTCCCGTCGCTGCCGACAGATGGCAGCACCACTGCTCCAGATGATTTGGTTTCTCAGCAGTGTGTGATTTTAGAATGAAAATATCTCTAAAACTATTGAATTAACAGAATAAGTGTACGCAGAAAAAATTATCAGTTTTCGAAGCTCTTTCCAAAAGGTTGAGGGATCTCTTGTGATACTGGATTCACGGGAATGAAAGATAACTAATCTTGTGGACGTATGAAAAGAAAATCTTTATTAAACAAAAAGTAACATTACTGACAATTGAGTGAATAAAAAAGGGCATTCATGAATGCAGGCGACACATTAGCCGCGTACAGCGAAAGAGTGGTAAGCACTCGCTAACCTCTCTAAGGGAAGGGATAAAAAGTTTTTTTTTTGTTTCATTCATCGTAGCGCAGTAGCGCTACCTGGTGTGTCAAGTTTCAGAGCAAAATCTGATTTCCTTTTTCTTTCCCAACACTATTAAAAACTTTTAATATGTTATATTTAATAAAATAAAATACATTACTCACTTTGTCTAAGCTGTGATAATCTATATATATAAAACAGTTCCGTAACTGACTCATTCATTCACTGACTGACTGACTGACTGACTGACATACAACGCACAGACCAAACCGCTGGACCTAAAGGGCTGAAATTTTGCATGGCGATTTTTCTAATAGTGTAGGGGTGCACAAAGAAAGATTTTTCAAAAATTCTTAGATTTTTTAAAATTAAATTTTTAAGCTGTTTTTTAAACTTTTTATACGTCTGCATTTAAAATAATACATTGAGGGTTATAAAATTTATATCACGAGAAAGATCATAAAAATTCCTTCAAAATGAAATTTTTTTCGAATTTTTACCTCCATTTCCTGATTTTTGGTGAATTTTTAAAGATTAATTTTTAGAATTTAATTTATTAAATACTGATCACGTGATTTCTTTTTCTGGTACTTTCATAAATTTATCCTGTTTGTCACACCTGCCTGTTTATCACACTTGATGAGATTTTAGATGCCTGTATCTGGAATTTCTTCATTTTTTGTCTTTGGTTGCTGATTTAACCATTTGTTTTGCTGCAAGGCAACTTCATTGCTAAATATAGCTCCATTATGTCTTGAAATGTTCCCAACAGCAAACTGAAATCTAGAAAAAATGACCTTAGCTGATTCTCTTATGTTTGCTGGAAACATTTTAACAACCGAAGTGGGTATCGGGATTGATAGTTCAAAGAGTTTCATAATGTCATCGGGGACTCTATCTTTGATATATTGATGTATCCTGTCTAATATAGAAATGTAAATTGTCGCTCTGTAGAATTCCTCAGGCTCGGCAATGTTGGGGCTGGTTCGGTTTTTCTGCTTTTGAGCAATACGAGGCAAAGACACCTCCGTACCCATATCTTCAGCTAAATCTGTTGCAACAAGATATACATCATGGAAAAACTCTTCATACTCTGATCTTCTTTGTTCTAAGGTAGAATAAGTGGATTGAAGGGCTTCACTGGCTTATTTTTGGTCAATACTCTTTTTTTTTTTTAAATAGCCGGCTTAGAGGAAGAGTGATAGCTAATATGACTGCTAGAGACGCTATGGAAACTAGGAAAGAACTACTGCTTATGTTAATTAAAAGAGACTGCTTTGGTAGCTGCTTTGGTTTCTTTCCAAGTACTTACAACTTCAAGCGCTTCGGGAATTTTTGGAAGGCTTGAACAAAACAAATCAATACTCATCATGGCGTTCCACTCATCTTGTTTGGTAGATCCCTATAAGCTGTCTTCTTAATTTTTGTTTTAAGATAGAGTTTCTGTTTGGGCTTGCTGTAAAAAAAAGTAATAACTGTTTTCATGGTGTCGACTGCACTTCTGACCTCTTGAATCATTGAGGCCTTTGTCTGCCAAATTCAAAGCATGGTTTAAGCACGGGCAGTGGGGGGCATTGAGAGCACAACGTTTCACAGCATTTACTGTTCCTTTTACCTCAGACACCATAGTACTACATCCATCAGTGGCTATTCCTACACAGTTTTCTGGGTGCAAATTATTTTTTAATTAATCCAATTACAGTACTTCCTATCACTTCACAAGTAAGGAAGGTTCACTTAAATAAGTTGCCTTCTTCTTGTTCAAAAGCATCGATGGGTTTTCTAGAATCCACAACGTCCAGGAAATCTTCATAAACACTTCCTTTGTAGCAGTAACATGTGGAAAATGTCGATTATGAATCACGAGCAGCATCTGTTGTTTCATCAAATAATATGCTTTAGTACTTTGCAGCTTTGATTCTTTCCAATATGACATTTCGGAATTCAGTTCCGCAACAGTTGATTAATTCATTGTGAATCGTTTTACTAGAGTACATTGCATTAGTGGAGGCTGACTGGAGGTGTTTGCTGAGATTCTCATCTCCTGATTGGATACGAAAACGCACCAGTTCTCTGAAAATTCCTTCGTTTAGGGTTTGAATTTCTTTTATTACGCTGCCATCATCGCGGTGGCCTCTTAGTGGAATGTTTTGTTTCCCCATAAACAAAATAAATTTAACCATGGAAGACAATATTTTTCTGTTTTCTTCCACTTTCTTGAGAGGGACTTTATCTTGTATATTTCTTACACTAAGTTGAGTAAGGAGACTGCACTTTTACCAGAAATTCTTTACCAGCTTCGACAGCTTTCTTATGGTAAAGATGGTTTTAATGTTGTATTAGACAACCATCTTTGCCAAGAAGTTTTCGAAAATCAGTCACTAGTTTTACCGCTAATTTTTGCAACTTTATCTCTTCAGCAGTCAAACATAATAAAAAATATTGGGAATAGCGGCAATAAAGCCCTTGTTGTGACTGAAAAGACGAGCCAAGGAAACTTTGTAAATAGTTCTAGCTGGCGATTCCAGATTTTCCCCCCACTGCCTTTTTGGATAGACGATGGAGAGTTATATCCTTGAGGTGGATTCCAATTACGTAGCAGTATCATTTCCTTAGTGAAATCATCCGGCGTACGTGCCTTTTCGATAAATTCCCCAATATCACATTCACTGGTTGATGTGGTTGGAACATCGGTACTATTAAATCTTCAACGACTTTCAAATCCAACGGAATTTTCGCTAGCTCCCTCAAACAATACTATTTGGACAACTTCTGGATGGGATTCTACATTTAAAACTGTTAAAAAAGAAACTTGATCCATCTGACTGACATCGTTCGATGTTGGCGTTGTTTTTTGTTAGCCTCTTCTTAAAACAGCTTTCCACGGTGCTTTGTTTTCTTTTTGCAGTAGTTTTTCCTCCCGAAAGCAAAATTTCACTATCAAACGCCGTTTAGAAGTGTGTTAAAATCAGGTTGCAAGATTCCACCACGCGGAAAAACATGTTAAAGAAAAGCATTTAAAAACAATCGTACCTACCATTTTAGTGCAAGGGCAGTAGGGTAAACCATCAAACTCAACAAAGGACAGTCTGAACAACACACACAAGCACTTTGCAATTGTCAAATAGTCCTGTTGCTCAATAACCACAAGTCAAACACTGAACCTGTTTCTGTGTCACCCACGCTGTACGACTGCAGGGACAGGGATCTTGGCGCGACTGGTGGTGGGGCATGGGGACTGCATATCTATTTTTGTACACAAGACTCAACCTTCAAGCGAAATACAGTGCACTGGCGCATTCCTAATCGACAAGCACTTTTAAACTTAACGTTTCTTTCCTCAAAACTTGGCACTTGCTCTACATATTATTTGTTACTTTATTTTCTTTGCTTCTTGTAATCTCGAGTTTTTTCTTTAAATTAAAAAACATGACCAAAAGGGGGGGGGGGGGCTACAGCCTCCTGAGACCCCACCCCTGGATCTGCCCCTGGGCTCATTTAGGTTAAATCAACTTCTTCATCTAATAATCTCCTTTTTATAGATAGTTTCCGATTTTCATAAAAGGAAATAGGACATATTGGTGGGTCCTCCTTTCTATATTTCTTGTACATGGGAACCTACTGGAAGATGATGTACTCCCTCGTTCACTGCATTCTGCCGATTTTTTCCGCCACCCCGTTACCCTGGATGCCCTTTCGCAAGAAGTCCTAAGGGTCAATGCCCTTGCACCCATACTGCCATCTAGGATACCACGATAACATCTATGCTTATCTATGCTATACGCCGTTGCACCGTTTTCTTGGCCTGGCCTCGGGTTATCACTCAAACACTCCAGGCCTTCGCGAAAACGGGCACTCCACTTTCTCACTGACTTGTCGGACACACAGTCTTCCCCATATACGACCATTATCCGGCAATGAATATCGGCCAGTGCAACTCCTTCTGCAGTCGGATATCTGATAACACCTCGCTGCTCTTCAATCGTCGAATTTTGCAGTGTCAACGCCATGAAGTCCTCACACGCACTACCGCGAAAATTTGGACGGAACACACAACTTCCTGCTTCTCTCCTGCGTCATGTGAGGGCGCCCGCGCATGCGTACAACCACGCCGGACACAACATTCGCGACCCTAGATGTCTCACTACGTTGTCCCAAAGCAGCATATTCAAATTTCAACCGGTTTGGTCGTTTCGTACCTTTTCATTTGAACACCTCTCGTATGTTCGTAACACTACTGCTTCATTTTGCTATTAAAAGACACATTTTCAAGTAAAATTTCAAAATTGTCGCTATTTTTGCAAGTACTGACAACATTTGAAAATTCAGTATGTAAAATGTGTTTTCCTTGAAAATTTTCAAAGTGTATCTTAGGCTTGGAGAGGAATTTAGAGAAATGTTTTAACACCATAAGCCACTATCATATTTCTGTACATTTTTATGAATAATACCCTGTACTTTGTTGCACTCTGATTTATATGAGAAATTAGAGAGAATATTTGTGATTAATCAAAAGCGCACTCGATATATAACTTAAAAACTTATTGAAAATATTTGTTTAGCTTTGTACAAGAGAGATATACATTGCTTAAACAGAAAAATTGACCACAAAGTTAAAATTTAACCTGCAATACAACACAAAGAAAGGGTATAGACCATTGGAAACAGAAAAAATCGGGTTAAATTAAAATAATTTTTTGTATTTAAGAACTATATCGATCCCTTTCTCATATATATACACGGTGTTTTATATTGAATGGGACAAAAAGAAAGCATAACTGTGAAAGCTGTAATTACTTTATTTTGGTAAATCAAATTTACAGTGAAACTATAGTTATCTAAGTTTCTATAGATGTTCTATGTATGCCCCTCCGGTGACAAGGCAAATATCTATGTGGCATTCCAGCTCCTGCCACACTTGTGATAGAATATCCTTTGTTAATGATTCGAGCTCTTCAATTATCCGCTGCTTCAGTTGCTGTAAGCCCTGGGGAAATGGAGGCACGAACACTTTGTCTTTAACAAAACCCCATAGGAAAAAATCACAAGGGGTTAAATCACGATGCGTTAATTTTGTGGGACTTCGTAAAAACGTTTCACGATTTTTTTCAACTACTTTGATTTTAGCTTCTCGACGTCCTGGGCAGGTTTTCTTACACAAGCAGCCCGTGTTCTGAAACTGCTTCACCCACCGTTCAATATTGTGACGGTGCGGTGGTTCTTTACCAAAAATCATGCGAAAATGTCTTTGAACGACGATAAACGATGATGTTTTGGCGTATTCCAAAACACAGTACGCTTTCTCCTGTATGGATGGCACCATTTTGATTAACAGTGCCTCTAGCGGCGATTTCGTAACCGGAAGATTTTTTGCTGTTGCCCGATAAAACTTGTATAATCGTAGTTTCAGAATTAATTTGTTTCGGCTAAATAAATCAATTACAGAATTTGTACTGTGCTATTCTTTTTGTCCCATTCAATATGAAACACCCTGTATATATATATATATATATATATATATACTACCGGCCCGTCCCCACTTTGTCCGGGTTGAACAAAATATTATACGAATAAATTTCCAGTTGATAGCCAATAAATTGTAAATCTTTTTTTACCTTAAATATCCAATAAAAAGCGTAGTTCCAAATGTAGTTTTCTTCAATAAACCCTTTAACGTTGCCAGTTTCAAAAATCCTTTTTGTATTTATCAATACCTCCTCTACTTGAATCTTTAAAATATTACAACCTTTTCCTTACGGGGTGGGATAGCATATATCCGAAGCACATACTCTCGAAAAATACGGTGTGATGTCGGCAGAGATATAGTCTCGAATTCCACTTCGTTGTCACTTTCCTAATGGCTTTGCCCCCAAAGAACAATTGTGTGACATTCTGGGAACGGAGGGAGAATCTTGCAGAAAAGGACTGAATAATAATCTTTTGTCGTTCTAGCTAGAGGTTATTTCTTTTCAGTCGAGAGACATCAGAAGAGCGGTATACCCGCGGTTCATCCATTTTCAGCCCTTTGAGAGATGAAAGAGGCACAAAGTGCCGATGAACTACTATTGAAATTCTTCTTCAATAGTAAGAAAGCAATTAACCACTCTTTCCCCTGATCCCCCACGCTGAATGTCCCACACGTAAAATGGGGATAGGAAGTAGACAACATTTTCCCGATCTAAAGAGCGATTTCGAAAAACAGACACCGTAAGCTAAAGGGTGTTGCTATGGTTACTTGACTGCGGTTTACAAAGGAAAAGTTGTAAGGTACATTGTAATGTACAAAAGTTGTACATTACCCTCCACATACAAAATCTGCTCTCTCTATATATATATTATTATAGAAGTATAGATACACATTGGTATCTCAAAATTAGAGTAAGAGATGAAATAAAAATACAAAAATAAAAAAAGGATTTTAAGTAAAGAATGTTTTTTAATTATTTTAAGCACCTAAAATAATATTCAAATTAATATTACGTTACTTAATAACGCACAGACAAAACCGCTGGACCTAAAGGGCTGAAATTTTGCATGGCGATTCTTCTAATAGTGTAGGGGTGCACTAAGAAAGATTTTTCAAAAATTCTTCTTAGATTTTTTTAAATTAAATTTTTAAGCTGTTTTTTAAACTTTTTTTACGTTTGCATTTAAAATAATACATTGAGGGTTATAAAATTTATATCACGAGAAAGATCATAAAAATTCCTTCAAAATGAAATCTTTTTCGAACCTTTACCTTGATTTTCTGATTTTTGGTGAATTTTTAAAGATTAATGTTTAGAATTTAATTTATTAAATGCCGATCACGTGATTTCTTTTTCTGGTACTTTAAATAAATTTATCGTCACGTGCATAACAACTAAATAGACAAAAATGATATTCTTTTTCTTTCTAATGCAGCAGACGGTTGGATATTATCCAAAAAAAATAAATATCCCTTACGATTTTTTTATAAATATATATATGTATATATATATATATATATATATTACATCAATTTTATACATTGATCGTCGCATCTATTATATATATATATATATATATATATATATATATATATATATATATTGGCATTAATTGCATACATTGACCGTTGTATTTAATTTGAATGTACTCCTTAGCGAAGCGCGGGTTTTCAGCTAGTATAATATACAGACTGTTTTTAACTTTGTATAAACATCAGGAAATAACTTTACGAACGTATAATTTGAATGAATTATTTTTTAATCAAAAATTTATGTTATCCTAGATAACATGAATTTTTACAAAATACTGATTAAGATTAAAAACATTATTTATCTTTTTTTTTTCTTAATTATTTTTGCATGGGTATCTGTAAGTTTTAACAGATTGGAGCACACATACAGAATAGCTCTTTCTTTCCATTTGTAATACAGATAACCTTTGTACTGATGTATGCATTAATTAATATAATTGATAAGCTATAAATATTATGTATGAATATCAAAGTTTGTGACTTTGCAATAATGAAATTTATAGACTGTTTTTAATGTTGTATAAGGCCGTCTGCACACGGAGCAACTCAAAAGAAACTGATAACTGACTCCAATCACAAACCAATCCGTGATGAGTCGCAACCTATGTAATTGAATGGAGCCACGCACACGGCGCAACTGGTTACAAACCCGTCCGACGGGTTTGTAACTCCATTCAATTACATAGGTTGCGACTCATCACGGATTGGTTTGTGATTGGAGTCAGTTATCAGTTTCTTTTGAGTTGCTCCGTGTGCAGACGGCCTTCACGTCAAGAATAAACGTTGCGAATGTATAATTTGGATGAATTATTTTTTAAAATTCTTGTTATCGATAATACTGATTAAAATTAAAAACATTATTTATTTACTTTTCGCGGAATGTCGAATGCTATCTTAAGCTTGTAAACATATGAATATACAATAGAATGTCAGTTATTCTTTTCTGGTTTATATGTTTTTCTTAGGTACAAGTAAATTTCCTAATATCTGAAACGCTTGAATTCAAAATAAAGCTTAATAACTTCAGTTACTGTACAGTAGTGATCTCAGCCTAAATCTCATATCTAGGAAAAGAGGAGGGAGTGAGATTTATCCCACAGATAAGCGTTTGGGAGAAGTCCCATATTATGTGCCAGATTTTCATTGCACATTTTTTTTATTATTATCTTACTGTAAAGTATTATGAAAAATATGGAGAGTTAAGTATTAGAAAACGGTTCCAAAATCTGCTTCCGTATCATGGGGTCTTACATCCCGTTTATTTTCACAGAGAAGCAAATAAACTCCCATGAAATTCTTATTCAGATAAAAAATATTATGCATTTGAAAGAAATGCTCGTTGGGAAAGGAAATCTAGATTTTTGCTCTAGTAAATCCTTTCGATTTCACAATTTATAAAATTTTGTCACCGTATTCCTTTGTTAACTTCCTCGTCAAAGAAGCCTTTATGTATGTTATGGTCCCAGTATCACTTGTCTTTAGAAGAACTGGAATGGCTTTAATAATCAGGCAGATCTAGAGAATGCGCTTAGTGACAATAATCTGTTTAGTGCAAACTTATATAATTAGATTTTTTTTTTTCAAGAGAAATTATATGTGTATTTTAAGAGTGCTCGATTCTGTAGCAAATATCTTATTAAGTTTCTTGATATTTTAAATTTATTAACCTTTTAATTTTCTTTTGTCCTTTGCAGGTATTCAAGAATTCTGTCATAGGACGTGCCAGTGGATATTTTCATTCCAGATTACCATCTTAAAATTTGATAAAGTTGAATTAATTACAAGAGAAGCTTTGTTGAAGAGGAATATTTCAGTTTTTATATGAAACTCGGGATTAATTGTTCACAGTTGGTCGCAAGGGCAGATGCATTCCTAAAATTTGCTTGTTTTCGAATAAAAGTTACTTTGATTTTATTCTATTAATTGTTCAGTGAGTTGCAGTTTCCGCAATTTAAGAGAGCAACGTACGGCAACATATCTCCAGCGTCTCATACCAAGAAAAGAAATAATTTCTCTGTAAAACCTGTTGAACAGACATCTTCGAACGAATCATTTCAAAACACGCAATCGGTCCCAAGCATGATAAAAATCGTTAAGTAACGGGAGAGACAAGGGGGGAAATCTGATAAGGTTTGTAAAACAAGCTCGTTATTCTAGATGTACGGAAGAGAAAACTTGTGTGTGCTGCGTGACTAACAAGGGATTTTCTGATTAGGTTAGTTTCAAAATTTTTAAAAAGTGTGTGTAGCTACACGGTACTAAATTTCTCTGTTTAAGATTTATGCGGAATAAGATTTCATCGGGACAAATTGATAGCACATCCGTATACATGCTAGAGAAAATTCTTTCATCATTGAGTATGAATACAATCTTTTTTCAGGGCAGCCATTTGAAAAACCATCGCCTGAAGCATAACGGAGCTAAACTATTCGTCTGCAACCTCAGAGAATTTTTTTTTAAAATCTGCAGATCACTATTATGGCAAATTCCCCTATCCACATTGAAGGATTTTCACAAAACAGTAATTTAGGAATGCATCTCCGAACGTATACTGAAGAAAAGCCTTTCGTCTGCAGTGTATGCAAGAGAGGATTTTCTCATCAGAATAATTTAAAAATGCATCTCCGTACGCATACTGGAGAAAAACCTTTCGTCTGCAGCTTATGTAACAAATGTTTTTCTAAAAGTGGTCACTTAAAGAGACATCTTCGTGTGCATACTGGAGAAAAGCCTTTCGTCTGCAGTGTATGTAACAAAGGATTTTCTGATAATGGTCAGTTAAAAATACATATCCGAATGCATACTGGAGAAAAGCCTTTCGTCTGCAGCTTATGTAACAAATGTTTTTCTAAAAGTGGTCACTTAAAGAGACATCTTCGTGTGCATACTGGAGAAAAGCCTTTCGTCTGCAGTGCATGTAACAAAGGATTTTCTGATAATGGTCAGTTAAAAATACATATCCGAATGCATACTGGAGAAAAGCCTTTCGTCTGCAGCTTATGTAACAAATGTTTTTCTAAAAGTGATCACTTAAAGAGACATCTTCGTGCGCATACTGGAGAAAAGCCTTTCGTCTGCAGTGTATGCAAGAGAGGATTTTCTCATCAGGATAATTTAAAAACGCATCTCCGTACGCATACTGGAGAAAAGCCTTTCGTCTGCAGCGTTTGTAACAAAGGATTTTCTGATAATGGTCAGTTAAAAATGCATATCCGAATGCATACTGGAGAAAAGCCTTTCGTCTGCAGTGTATGTAACAAAGGTTTTTCTGAAAGTGGTCACTTAAAGAGACATCTCCGTACGCATACTGGAGAAAAGCCTTTCGTCTGCAGCGTTTGTAACAAAGGATTTTCTGATAATGGTCAGTTAAAAATACATATCCGAATGCATACTGGATAAAAGCCTTTCATCTGCAGTGTATGTAACAAAGGATTTTCTCTGAACTTTAACTTAAAAATGCATCTTTGACCGCATACTCGAGAAAAGCCTTTCGTCTGCAATGTATGTGAGAAAGGATTTTCTGCGAATGACAGCTTAAAAAAACATCTCCGCACGCATACGAGTATTCTACGTAAGCATATGAGTACTGGAAAATAATCTTTTGTCTGTAGAGTATGTAAGGAAGAATTTTCTGATAATAGTAACTTAAAAAGACATCTCCGTATGCATGCTAAAGAGAAACATTGGCCTGGTACGAAATCAGGGTGTTTGTTTATGAACGGAAATATTTCAATGTAATGTTGTGTTTCTCGCTTCTTTATAAATAATTCTATTGATGCCTAGTACATTATTTGAGCATTTCAAAGAGTATTTTTCTATTTTATATCTGTATTTTTCAGAAGAAGAAAAAAAAGATTTGTGTTCGACGTTGTGAATGTTTGTTTCTAATTAAATTATAGCTCAATATAATTAAAATTAGTTCATATATACTTTTCAAAAAATTGATATTTCCTGTTAATTATATATTAAAAAAATTTGATAATCCTAATTTTATAATAATTTTTATTTCATATTATTATTTTTTCAATTAAAAAAATTGAGGGGATTGGGTTGGTTAATAAATTTGATATTTTTTGATAATTATACATTAACAAAAATTGATAATCCGTATTTTCGGATATTTTTCATTTTATATTATTATTTTTGTAATTTAAAAAAATTGGGGGGGGGGGTGTTTATGGATTTTAGTTAAGTTTTTAATTGCATTTCGATTTTTATAAAAAAATGCGCATTTGCATTTTTATAAAACTTTGCAACCAGTTTTATATATTGTGATTTCGTCATATTTTCCCCATTTTTCCTTATTTTTTATTTAAATTGTGTTTCATATACATATATGGGTCAATCCATTTCAGGTGGTCGAGGTAAATATTTTTTGGTTGCTTGACCATTTTAAAAGAATCTGAAGTTTTTTGTTCAGTAACCCTAACATGGTGGAAGTTTTAAATTACTATTCTTTTAATTTTATTATTTCCTGTTTGTGCATGGCGGCCATGTTTGTTTCATCGAGCACAGCAATTTCCGCACTTTTAAGGATTTACGGAATTGCGAATATCTCATCTTTTATTTTTCCAATCCAAATGGGGTTTAAAGCAATTTGTCCAGGATAAAATGAGCCAAATATCTGGTAATAGACGAGTTTCCAAAATTAAATCCTTATTGCTGAAATTTTAGCGTAAATTTTTTTTAAAAAAATTCCAAAATCTGTCCGTTTACTAGAAGAAATTTTTCTAGGCGGGAAAACTGTCAAAATGACAACCCCCCCAAATAGGTAGAATGTGATTGTACTGTCGTGCCAAATTCCAGATCTGAGACATGCTTTCTCTTCGTTAAAAAAATAAATAAATAAAAAATTTCAAAAATCAGACTTTTATGGCTTTGATATCTCTGGTGGGGCACGAGATAAAAATATGAAATTCTGGTCTCTGATAGTATGGAACCTCTGATAGCAGTGTTATCTATACTAATAAAGAGACAAGTGGATGTCGAGAGATCACGTGACCGTACCTCTTCCGGGCGGGCACCGATCCTCGAAAAAAAAATGGCCGAAAAATATACAGGAAACGGTGTAATTTTTTTTCTCATGAAAGTACATAAATGTTACATATTTGGAAAGAGCTTTGAAAACTGATAATTTTTTCTGCGTACACTTATTCTGTTAATTCAATAGTTTTAGAGATATTTTCATTCTAAAATCACTCACTGCTGAGAAACCAAATCATGACCGACAGTGGTGCAGCCATCTGTCGGCAGCGACGGGAATGAAAATTGAAAGGAATTTATTCACTTGAATTTAATACATTTGTAGGCTTTTTTTTCTTTTGTGGGGCCCGAAGTACATAAATATGTTACACGGATGGCTTGAGCGTAGCTAGGCGAAGCGCGGCTAGTGCACAAAAAATTTGAAGAAGGAGATTTGACTATAAGCTGAGATTTGACAATATGTCAAAACAATGCTGCCAAAGTAATTTTCGCTGTAGTCATTAGTGTATATTTATCTCAGTGTATCATTTAAATTTATTTTTATATTGAAAATTACTGTACGCGATGACACAAACATGGCTGCCATGCACAAACAAAAAATAATAAAATTAAAATAACAGTCATTTTAAACTTCCATCATGTTACGGTTACTATATAAAAAATTTCAGATTTTTTTAAAAATTGTCAAGTAACCAGTGCTGGACCACTTGAAATGGATTGATATATGCATGGACATACCGTGTTTCCCCGAAAATTATGCCGGGTCTTATATTAATTATTGCTCCAAAAAACGTATTAGGATATTTTCAGGAGATGTCTTTTTTTTCATGCACAACAATTTACATTTATTCACATATTTATGTACAAAAACTCTCGAAATCAATTTCTGTTAACAAATCGGATGAACCTAATTCCTTCAAGCTGTCACGAATGCTGTTTTTCAGTATTACAGCTCTCTCATTCTTCGGTTCAATCGAATTTCCGCGTGTTTTTCAGTCTAAGATCAATTCAAGTTAATGACTGTTCTTTTTCCACGTATTGTTGCAGAGCATTGCTTTTTACTGTAGAATTACGAAATTCGTTTATGGTGCTATTGTTTCTATTATTTGGTTGTTGGAAGGCATTTTTTGTTTTAATATGTTACACAATACATGATTTCTATGCATCTATATTTTTACATAACTTACACATTTATAGAGACACATCTATATGTTATGTTTATATATTTGGATATAATGTGATGTGAACATTAAAGACTTTATTTCTTTCAGTTATAGAGGAATTTTCTTATTTAATTTGATATTAAATACGTAAAGAAATAACAAATATGCTTAATCGATCAAAATTTGGGATTCCCTGAAAAAGCAAAAATTGTATAAACAAAACGCCAAGCCCCAGCTTTAGTTTGAGCTTTAAAGCTTTTTTTAGAAACTTTTAGAGATTTGCTCTGAACAAAAGTTATTTGATAACGAATAACCGAACCAATTCTCTACGGTTTTCGGTTTCGGTTATTGGAGTTCAAAACAGCGATTTTCGGTTTCGGATTTAACCGAGACCGAAAACGGCTTATTTTTGGGGGTAGGACTTATATTAGTACAACCTTTGTCCAAAAAGTTCGGTGAATGTGTCTATAGTTGCAATGGATTGTTGTCTTACATGAAATAGCTGTTACTGTCCTTCGAAGTAATCCTCGTAGGCTTTAATGCGCATCTGGGAACGGCTGTACAAGTCTTGGAAACTCCTGGCGTAGACGTCTTTACGGATGACCTTCAGCTGGATCGTAGCATTACGTTGGATGTCCGAAACCCTGTGGCCCTTCAGGGCTGATTTCAACTTGGGGAACAAGAAAATATCCGGGGGAGACAAGTCTGGGGAGTAGGGTGGGTGATTCAGAGACAGAACTCGCGTGTTGGCCAGGAACTGCTGCACCAGAAAGAGAGTATGTGGCCGGGCATTGACGTGAAGCAGGGTCCAGTTGCCTTGCTGGGCGTGCTGTGGGCGTACCCGATTGATCTGTTGCAGCAGACGTTTCTGTATATTCACGTACTTAGCAGCATTTAATGTGGTGGCCTCAGGGAGCAATTCTTTATGGGTGAGACCCTCAGAGTCTTAAGAACACCACGATCATTGTCTTGATGCGGGATTTCTCACTTCGCACCTTCTTGCTTTTCGGCGACCCTAGATCCCGCCACTCCATACTCTGACGCTTGCCGGCGGAGTCGAACTTCAGTCACCAGGTCTCGTCACCCGTGACAATGGTTTTCAGGAGATTTGGGTTTCGACCCGCCATGTCGATGAAGTCTCCAAAGGCGTCAAGCCAAATTTGCATTTGTTCCGGCGTCAAAGTGTGGGGTAAAAGTCGGGAGCAAAGCTTGTGTTTGCCCAAATCCTGGGGCAGTATGAGGTGGGCCACCTCACGATCAATACCCACTTCCTCCGCTATTATTCGCACTGTCACACGACGATACCTGGCCAACATTTCCAATTACATTGTCCGGGATGTGTGCAGTTGCAGGCCGACTACTTTGGGGGGGGGGTCTTCAATGGTGTCCCGCCTTTCTCGGAACCGTTTAAACCACTCATACACGCACTTCAAGGTGACAGCACGTTCTTCGTAAACTTTTAGCAGTATTTCATGAGTCTCGCTGGTTTTTCAAGTTTGAAACAGAACATCATATTCGTTCGCTGATCCATTTTGAATTTCGACAGAGCGCACACCTTTACTCTACAATGAACTGTATCCACATGATAAGCTAACTCGCAGCGCCGCCGCTCAGGAACTGATTAAGACCAGTCTTCACCTGTCCGGCACGGCATGCGCCAGTTGCAAACTCTTACGACCATGAGCATTATGACGTCATTCTCCGAACTTTCTGGACAAAAGTTGTATCCTGAAAAATGCTAGGGCTTATTTTCCGATTCGGCCTTATTTTCGTGGAAATGCTGTATATATATATATACAGTATGCCCACTAAAGTCCCTTCCCACCCTCTTAACTTCGGAACGGCTGCTGTTATATTCATAAAAGTGGTGTCTAGGTATAGTAAAGTAGCCATGCGCTACTGAATAAAACCACCTACCGCGCCACCTGGTGGAAAACAGCGGAGTTAGCATTCCTATCTCGAAAACGGACTGAGATAGAGGAAAAAAGTGATTTACAAAGTTGTAGAGCATCATCGATTTAGTAAGAAAAGACACCTTGTGGACATTAATGTGAAGAATAGAATGATTAAATAGAGCATTTGTTTTTTCGTGATTTCCTACACTGTGACGTCACGAAACTTGAACGGAAGGAGAAATGATTATCTTTCGGGCAAAACATGACACCGCAATGACGGTGAGAAGTTTGAACATCTCAAATAAAGGTATATTGTTAAAACTGGTTGTTTTTTTCTTTCTCAGATCGTTTTGTCACGTCACAATGTAGGAAATCACGAAAAAACAAATGCGCGTTTTAACCGTTCTATTTTTTGCATTAATGTCCCCAAGGTATCTATTTGTACTAAATCGATGATTTTCTACAACTTTGTAAATCACTTTTTTCCCCTATCTCGTTCCGTTTTTGAGATAGGATTGCTAACTCCGCAGTTTTCCACCAGGTGGCGCGGTAGGTGGTTTTATTCAGTAGCGCATGGCTACTTTACTATACCTAGACACCACTTTTATGAATATAGCAGCAGCTGTTCCGAAGTTAAGAGGGTGGGAAGGGACTTTAGTGGGCATACTGTATATATGTGTGTGTGTGTGTGTTTGGGTGGGGCGAAAAAAATTTTTTTTTTTATAATCAATTTCTAATAGCGCTGAAAACTTGCGCATTGGCATCCTAATAACTGGAAAAATGATATAAAAAATATAAATTAGTTTTGGAATTGCGCAAGAGCCCTAAAGTTTAGAAAAAATCTGCACTTTTTAAAGACGTATAAAAATTTTAAATAGTTTGCTTTATTTCTAATAGTGTAAAAACTACTCTTTGTAGTTACCTAAATGCGTGAAAAATACTTTTGGACACATTGCCGTTCATTTGAATTCGCGCAAAAATCCTTAAAATAACATTTTAAGGATTTTTTTGTAAAAACCTCATATTGCAGCTCTTCGCACATTTCAGCATGTTTTTCCTTTATACTGAAATGACCCAAGACGTGTACCCACCACGTGGAGGTGGCTGCAAGTCGAGTCCCACCGCCACCCACACCCTACCCAACCAACCAATTTGGGTGTTGTTACTTACGCTGAAGTCCCTTTAAATTCTGACTTCGTATCAAATTTTGGCATCAAAGACCTTGATCCTAAAGTTGTCCGAATAAAACCTTCTCGGTTTTCATGCTCCCAAACTTTTCCAGCGGCCTCTGTAACAAGTTTCACACATCTCTCTACCGACTGAGTGTGGCATGGAAATTTCAAATACTCAAATTCCGGCAGGGCTTTGTCTTTCAATAAAGTTGAAATGTGATCTGTTGCCATATTTGACAACAATGGAGGTGGTGTCAGCTTGCACTTTGTCCAATAAATAAGTTTAGTATAGTCTATGGCTTGAAAATTAATTAAAGGAATTAATTATGGCTTGAAAATTAATCACGTTAAGCTTGAAGGCTCTAACGTGACCCACTACTGGCGACTCATTTCTGGCTTTCAGTATCCTCCTGTAGCCTAATTCTCGAATGTGTTGTCTCTCGTCCAATATCATCGCCAACAACATATTCTCTGGATGGTAGAAGAACGAGTTTCTCTGAATGACCGGATCGATGATTTCTTTTATGTTTTCCGGGAAATGTCTTGTTGTTTGAATGACCTTTAGTATGTGCTTCGGACCGTCTTTCACAGTGTAATGCATCTTAATATCAAACCAAACAGAATCATAGGTCTTTACAATGTAATTTACAAGTGTCTTCATTTCGCTTGTCGTACCAATTTGGGAAACATAAAGTCTTAATACCCGGTTAGCACAGGTTAACCATCGGGAATAGCTGATGGGTCCATGATCTTTAACAGCAAATTCTGGATCACACAGAGTCCAGTGATGACTGCATTAACAATGTCTAGAAGATACTGATGATCTTTACTGTGGTCAGTTTTATTTATTGTGATGACAACTTCAGATTGAATCGGTACAAAATCAACAACAGGATTTTTCTCACAGCTAGGCAGTTGCTTGCCAATTGGACCACTGAATGACGCTGGATCAGCACGATGTCCCGTCTAAGTGCTCAAACGAATGTTTATAAGGCAACTCATTAAAGTGGAGCAAACAAATAAACCACTGCAGTGGTCGCTGACACCTAACTTCAATGTTCTGTACAACAAAACTTTTCCAGCCGGTGTTTGTGACTGTCCCATCACATCCGCCACTGCACTCATGTCAAAATCTTTCTTTTGCATGTAGTCGAAAATACTTCTTTCGGCAATATTACCGGTTCCTGTTTTTGGTGTAACATAGCCAATGTATTGACCACCAGGCTCACTAATCAAGCTAATATGTTCTTCTTTTCTTACTCTACGGTACATTTCAGCTCCTATTTTTCCTTGTGTTAATGAATTATCTTTTCTACCTTCGAAGTGTAGATTCCATTTACTTCTTTCAGCTGGTGCTCTTTTTCCTTTATTGCTTTTCGAATCTTCCCTTTTCCCCTTCTAATCTTACTTTTGTCAATTACTCGTGACATATCTGAATCAGAGATCATTTCAAGATCATGCAGGACACCAGAAGGTATTCCTGCTGTGGCCCTGTTAGAAACACCGTACCTATCGCTTAATAAGGAAGTATACGACAGCTTTGAACGCATTTGCGATGTAGAAGGCGTTCAAACTCATACAGGAAAAACATGCTGAAATGTGCAAAGAGTTGCAATATGAGGTTTTTACAAAAATAAATGGTATTTTAAGGCTATTTGCGCGAATTTAAATGAACGGCAATGTGACCAAATGTATTTTTCACGCATTTAGGTAACTACAAAGAATAGTTTTCACACTATTACAAATAAAGTAAACTACTAAAAAAATTTTATACGTCTTTAAAAAGGGCAGATTTTTTTTTCTGTTTTTCTTCTAAATTTTAGGGCTCTTGCGCGATTTCAAAACTAATTTATATTTTTCCCGTTATTAGGATGCCAATGCGCAAGTTTTGCGCGCTATTAGAAATTGATTATAAAAAAATAATTTATATCTCCCTGATATATATACAGTGGGTGCTCGTTAATTCGAACTCAAATGTTCTCGGAAAAAAGTTCGAATTATCCGATGTTAAGAGAAAATATATAACTTTAAAAGTGTATCACTGAAGAAGAAAAATCTCCTAGTATGTATAACCCCCAGAAAATATATTATTCTATGTTATCTAAAATTAACATATTAAAAAGCAATACAGACTTGCCTTAATCATAAAATGAAGCAGAAGATATGCAGTAGAAAGTAAACTTTAATTAAAAATACGAATTACACTTTGGGGAAAAACTGTAAAGTGGATGTTTGGTTTTGTTTATGATGCCTACATTGTTCAGTCAACGTCTCGATTTGAAGTAAACATTTCAATTCATTTTCAGAGAAAGGTTCCATCTGAATAAATGCTTTCAGAGTTTTAATAGAGTCCATTATGGCCGCATTAAAAATATCTTTCTGCAGGTAAGTAGAAAAATGCCGTGGCAGTTTCCTACCGAAATTAGTGCATACGTCTTCGTTTACATCAGAGCTTTGGCCACATACAGTTTGATAAGAAATATTGTCCCTTGACTTAAATCGAGAAAGCCATCCATCACTACATTTAAAATCTTCAATACCCATTCGACTTGCCAATTCATCAGCCTTCGTCAACACTAGGGGTCCATTTATCGGAAAATTTCGAGATCTAACATCCTGGAACCATAGCAGTAGAGCTTTTTCTAGATCTTCTTGGGATGCATTTCTCATGCGTTTCCTTCCTCTAGCAAATTTTGATTTTTCCCATGAATCTAAAATTGACTCCTTGTTTTTCAAATAAGTTGACAAGATTTTTTTTTAATTCCATAGTCAGCTACTATGTTTTACATTCGCCATTCTCTACTCTCTTTAAAATTTCTACCTTTATCTCCAAAATTTGGGTTTCGTACTTTCCGCGCGTAGACATCCTGAATTTTTGCACTTTCACATCAAACACTGAGGAAGAAAAACTAGATCACATTAACTTGTCTGCACTGCAGGCAGAACTGACGCAGCTCCCTAGAATCTGTAGTAAAGACTGGTTTTTCTGAAATTCTAAGAAATTGATACAAATACCGAAAAATCGCTTTGTCCATTAAGCACTGATAAGGACAATAGCCACTGACGTTTAGCGGAAATGCAATAGTCTAGGAATGCAGGCATGTGCCTCTTTACACAGAAAAAAAATACAGGTGATTTTGACGCACAAAATAATAAATACAGCGTGTATTTTCTCCGTTAATTGAGGAAAAATAAAATTTTTTTGTCAAATTTTTAGTTCGAATTAACCGAATTGATAAAAATTTAGTTCGAATTAATGAGATATTTTTAACATTAATTCCAATACAAGTTTTTTAAGGCCTTTGGATTAGTTCGAATTAACCGAAAGTTCGAATTAACCGAGTTCGAACTAACGAGCGTCTACTGTATATATATATATATATATATATATATATATATGTGTGTGTGTGAGTGTGTGTGTGTGTGTGTGTGTGTGTGTGTGTGTTTGTGTTTGTTTGTTTGTTTGTTTGTTTGTTTGTTTTAGCAGAAGAAGACATCGCGCCTTAAGAAAAGCGCATTCTGCTTGTGCATATGTAAATCACTTATGCGCGGGCATAAAAGAGTTCTACAGCTACATGGCCAGTTTGTGCTGGGCTGTCACTTGTAACGTGTAAAGCTGTTGCGTTTGATTAGAGGATATATTTCTTTCCCGAGCCCATATCTTTTTAAATACGTCACATCTCTCTCTCTCTCTCTCTCTCTCTCTCTCTATATATATATATATATATATATATATATATATATATATATATATATATATATACACACACTCTGCCACAAAAAAATATATGCACCCAGAAGAAATCGAGCTACTATCACGAAACTTGGCAGGTATGTAGTATCGTAAGAGGTATGCAAATGATTAAAATTTCGACGCCAATGAGACAAGGGTAAGCGCGCTATGCGCATATGAAATGCGCAGCTGGGAGAGTTATGATTGCTCGTGCCATAGGGTTATTCAAACAAATCTGTCGACTTGTATGGACAGTATTGTGACTAGAGATGCCTCTGAGACGTAACCGGCGACAGTACGAACAATTGTCGGACTTTGAGAGGGGGCGTATAGTAGGCCTCAGAGAAGCAGGTTGGTCGAACAGGCGTATCGGCCGCCACCTCTGTTGGAGTGGTATGGTAGTTGCTCGGTGTTGGAAACAATGGATCACGGAAAGGATAGTCTACCGTCAAGGAGGGTCAGGGCGTCCCAGGAACACAAATGCGCTCGAGGATCGCGCAATCATAAGAGCGGCCACGTCCGCACCAACAACGTCGGTAGAACGTAGTTACGTGGACGAGATTTTAACGCCAGTTGTACTGCCTATGCTATCAAGTCGCCCAGGTGCCATTTATCAGCGAGACAACGCTCGTCCACATACTGCGCTACTCTCCCAGCAATGTCTTCAAGGATATGACGTACTCCCATGACCTGCCAGGTCACCGGACCTCTCGCCAATAGAGCACGTCTGGGACGTGCTTGGAAGGCAACTGCAGCCGTCCCGGAATACTGGTGAATTTACTGCCCAGTTGCAAAGATTATGGCATGATCTTCCGCAGGAGGTCATAGGTGACCTCATTGATTCGATTCCACGCCGTGTTTCGACTTGTATAGTTGCCTGAGGTGGATTTACTACTCATTGATTTGTGACCTTTTTCATGCCATATCTTTTTAATAAAACGGTCTGTTCTGAATTTGTAATCATTTGCTTATTTCCTCATACACTACATACATGTTAAGATTCGTGATAGTAGCTCGTTTCCTTCTGGGTGCATATATTTTTTTGTGACAGAGTATATATATATATATATATATATATATATATATATATATATATATATATATATATATATAAATTATCAACACAAGACGAAAAAGTTAATTTTATACGCAAAACCAGTTACCAGAAAGTGGCGAAGAAATACTGATACAGTTCACCCTACTTTTTCGGCCTATATTCGCGGCAGTACTGATGCGAATATAGGCAACATAAGCGCGCACGGACAACAGGCGGCATCGGAGAAGCCTGGGTAAGTATAAATGTGGAGTTCGTTACTGATGAAATAGGGGTTCACTCAATCCCATCGGACACAGCCGAAAGTAGAACCGGGGCCGACAACTACTTTAAAAAGACATTCTTAAACAACGACTTTAGCCATAATTGGACGTTTGCGACTGCCTGTGGTTCAAAAATGATTCCAAGCCTACCAATATCAGTATCACTGGCGTACTGCGAGTAGAGGTCCTAACTGAGGCGGTGAAAGACAAAGTGGTGTAAGTCAGTAAGTCAAGTGGTGTAAGTCAAAAGCGTTTAACACTAGAACGCCCACAACCTCCACCCCCCTAGAACGCCCGCCGGAGTCATTTCGACTCCTATGGAATTTATAAGGTAAAAGCATACACGACCGTACAATAATGAATGAAATGTTCAATTAAAACATTTGAATTTGTATTTAAGAACAATGGATACAAAATTAACTATAAAGAAAAGATAACTGAATGTACAATTATAAGGAAAATTAATAAAAGCCATGCTTTTCACAAAATACATATACTTACAGTTATTTTTAAACTTAAGTTCAGGCAGGCCCAGTTTTCCGCATGGGCAAGTGGGGCACTTGCCCAGGGCCTCCAAAAGTATGGGGCCCCCTAATTTAGTATAAAGTTGTACATAGTTTTGAGAATTTGTTTTTTGGTTTATATAGTAAAGTGGTGCAGTGGCGGATAGAGAAAAAAATCCTGGGTGGGGCACAGTGCACCCACTATAGGGAAATCATGCTTACGTCCATAAGCGTTTCTGGTTTACATTTTTTTTTTTTTTGGGGGGGGGGAGTTGTAATAACTCCAGACTGTGATTTATTTTGAATTTCAAAAGAAAATTTCATGTATTTATTTATTAACATTAAAAAGTAAATTAATTAATTAGCACTTCTTATAATTATTAATTATTTTCTTCAAATTTTTGACTTGTCGGTCGCAATTTTTTTTGAATTTCTGGTCCCGATTTAAGGGAGGCCTGGGTGAGTGTCCCACGTGTTCATGTGGAAATCTGGTCCTGAGGAGGGGTAACATGCCCCCCCCCTCTGGATCTGTCCTTGAAGGGGGCCCCCAAAGTCTGCTTTGCCCAGGGCCCCATTGTGTCAAAGTCGGGCCCTGAGTTCAGGAAGGCAGTTTTTGCATGTATAATCTATCTTTGCATAACATTTTCCTCATATCATTTTCATCAATTGTATTCATACCAATGAAATACAATTGTTGGTAGTCATGTTACTATTACAAATTTTTATTTCTCATTTCCTCCTCTTTTTACCTGATCTCTCTGATGTATTCGCTGTGCTTTGTTTTCTTTTTGTTTATTCGGAAGGCGTATGTAATTTTGGCGCATTTCAACAGCTAACATTTGGATGAATGTTTTTATAGTAATTTTTTCCAGTAATTTCTTTAAAAATAATCCAAGCATTTATGGTAGCGAAATCTAACATATTATAAAAAGTATGAACAGGCCACCTTCTAGATGGTGCCTTTACAGAGTACTTTCTGGCCATCTGAGGAATTATATCAACACCATATTTGGTTGCATTGTAAAAACCAATTGTTTCTGGGGTTTTCTTTTCATTATTATTTATCTCTACAGATGCATGAAGCGTACTCAAGACCATAACTTTTTTTCTTTCTCTTTCCTTGATATACTGTAAGAGTAGCACCTGTTTCACCATGTTTCAGGATTTTAGATTTATACAGTTCCTATCGGGAATCTTTCATCGACTTTGGGATTTCTCTTCTTCCCCCTGCTGACAGTCCCTACCAAGCTTGTTCCCTTCTTCTGCAATTCTTTAGCTAAATGAATGAACAGAAAAAAGTTATCATCTGTGCCATTTAGACCTTTGCTTAGAAAAGGTTTCATCAGTCTCATAACGACATATTCAGATAATCTTTAATTGGTTTAACCGTTCTTCATTTTTTCCTATATAAGGAAAGGCATTCAGGAGGTATTTCGTTCTTACATCGACAGCCAGCCAAAACTTTTGTCAATATTTATCAGGTTTTGAAGGTATAAATTGAGTAAAAGGACATCGTGTCTTGCTTGGAAACAGTTGTTCGTCTACAGCAGGGGTGGCCAACCCGCGGCACGCGTGCCACATTGTGGCACGGCGGCGTTTTTACAGTGGCAAGCGGAGACTTATTGAAAAATTAAGAAATTTGAAAAAAATAATAATTTGTCAAAATCTGTAAAAACCCTACTCATACGCTACTGAAAATAACAGCGCAGGAATATATGCACCTTTTAGCCTATAACAGTTACCCTATAACAGCGCACCTTATTATATTTTTTGTATGCTGGAAAAGTTGGAAGTGGCACGCATAATATTTTTTTTTTCAGATAGTGACACTCTTCCCCAAAAGGTTGGCTACCCCTGGTCTATAGTTATGATTTCCTCTGGTTTGAAGCAAGAAATGCAATTTTCAATGAAACGATTCCAAATTTGTCTGTTTTCAAACGTGTCGACCATGTAGATTTCAAATCAAATCGTAAAAATCGAAGAATTTCATAAAACTTGTTTCTTCCCATAGTTTCCGTGCAAAAATTCAGGCGCCAGGTATTAGACCACAGAGAATGAAGCTCAATTCCTTTTGCGCCACGAGCGTGTAGCATTCCAATAAATGCAAGTAACTTATCTATAGGAAGAGACCAAGTGTCATTCTCAAGCACTCGTTTTACCCCTGCTTCCGTATATTTCTTTATATTGTTCAAAATTGTGCTGTCTATAAATAGAAACCAAGCACTCAACACGCTATCATCCTTTACGTTTCTTTTTGCGTGATTTGTTGGTCCACTATCTTGCCGTATGATATTTTGTTTTGAAAACCTCCCAGGATTTTTTCCACTGTCATATATTTCCCATTCTGTACCATCAGGAGCAATTAAGGCTCCCGTATTACTATTTTTGTAGTTTCTTTATTCTCATACTTTCATCACAATCGGATGAATAGTCATTTTTATTTTCACAGTTGACTGATTCAAAATCCTCGTCTTCAATGTCTGACAGCTCACCCATCTTCAGATTCATTATCTGAGAGCTCTCGTGGTAGAACTGCTATTTCCACAGGGGTGAATCCTTTTTTACGAGCCATTTTCCACAATATATGCAAAAAAACAGTGCAATAGCTTCTAAAAAATTAGAACACAAATAGAAACGAATTTACGGTGAAATGAGTCATTCAAAGAAGGAAGCATTTGAACCGCAAGTGCAAAGAACTGACCATATTTTCAATATAGGGGTGGACAGGGGAAGGGTATGATAGCTGATAAGTCACTGTTTGGGAAAACAAGTGTAGTCCAAGGTCATGGCCCTGAAACAGAGATCGAAACGATAAAATTTCACTTTCTTTCTTTTCGGAGTCGATACGACTCCGTTGGGCGTTCTAGGGGTATGGTCCCGCAAATATTTTACTAATTAAATTAAATATTTCTGGTTTCCTCAAGTCATAGACATTATTATTTCATTAAAAGTCACAGAAGGAAAACAACTGAAATGAAAAATTGGGAACGATATCACTGTTTTTGTAGCGTGAGGAGTCAAAAGGACTCCGTCCGGCGTTCTAGTGTTAACTGCAAAACCTACAAAAAATTCCACTATAAATTGAACAAATTATAATCAATAATTATTATTATAATATTGCAAATATTAATTATTTGCAATTCCATTATACATTAAACATGGAGATTACATTTTTGCCCTCAAATAAAAAAAGTTGAAAAGGAGACTTACACCACTTTGCCTTTCACCGCCTCATACTGAGGACGCGATTGGTTTCAAGCTCTGTAACAAGTGTAAGGGCCTGTTCACATAGGAGTCCGTTGCGTTGCGATAAGGAAAAGATGACGTTGAGACGAAAATAAACCAATCATAGGCTTTAAAAATGTCATTGCTAATCGTTTGGAGGCATATGATTAGTTTATTTTCGTCTCAACGTCATCTTTTCCTTAACGCAACGCAACGGACTCCTATGTGAACAGGCCCTAAGGCGTAATGTTCTAACGGGCGGGTTCCAGTGATGGTTCGGAGTAACGGTTTCGTATATCCGTCGATCTTAGACCCACCACTGTCCAAACTCGATGCCTTGGCTGGGCGTTTGATTGTACCACAACTCCCTTGCATGCAGTTACGCAGGATGCGAGGATCGAGTTATGGTATCGTCGGCAAAGTGATCAATATCTCAGTTAGTGTCGATATCGTGGTATGAAAGTTTCCGCGCTGTCTCGACGACGATTATACCATCAATGTGAATTTGAAGAACGATTGCTTGCACAAGTCTATCTACTTCAGTGGCTATGTGACGAAGGCAGTGCTCAAGCGATGGCTAGGGTACATGGTTACCAGACCCAGACTCTCTCATGATGACACACTTCTCTCACATTGTATCCAAATGTTCTGAAAGAAACGAGGGTCGAGGTGGTGGCGTAGTGGTGTACATCCCCAGAGTCAGCTTAGAATGGTCGCGTATACAACTTGTAGTTGAAATCAAACTCTTTCGAATTTTGGAGGCAGTATTGCGTGTAAGGATCGCATATTGGAGAAATTGTAATAACGAAGATAACTATTCCCAGCAATCATAAAATAATTTTGGCAAGCCTCTATATGCACCCTGGACCACTTATAAGGACATCAAGCTGCTCATCATAAGCCATTTGATACAATACAGTGAATACGCAAATACATTCGAACTAGAATATGACAGTGACATACCGCTCTATTGATGGGCGATTTCAACACTACAGACGGAAATTTAGAACTCTTAGGGCCTGTTCACATAGGAGTCCGTTGCGTTGCGTTAAGGAAAATATGACGTTGAGACGAAAATAAGCCAATCATATGCCTCCAAACGATTATCAATGAAATTTTTAACGCCTATGATTGGTTTATTTTCGTCTCAACGTCATATTTTCCTTAACGCAAAGCAACGGACTCCTATATGAACATGCCCATACGTGCATACCTTCAGAAATTCCTTAAACTTGAACTGGTGGATGATTTGAACAAACCAACCACGCAAGAGAAAACTTGTATACATTTGACATTTACAACAGGTATTCATGTAATTTCATAGCCATACGTAGCCTACTTCTCATAACCACTACCCTGTTTCCAATAAATGTAAATTCCAAATTAATTGAACGATAAAAAAATATTTTATTTAGTATAATTTCAGTTTACTACACACGATTGACATTTTCACTAAAATAGCTGCTTCAATGTCCGATACTGCATATATATATATATTTTTCAATTGCATATGGTCCATGGTTGTGTTATATTTTCATGTTAAATAAGGAACGAACATTTTACTAGGGAATTCAAATATAACCTCTGCTAATCGGCTATTTTGCTATACTGGTTCCGGCAGGCTTTCATCGACAGGCAGAATCAAATCTCGCATAAGATGCGAAGGAAATTGACGCTGCTGCTGCATCAGCCATGCGCGCAGGACAGTGTCCGAGCGAGCCAAATAGCAAATGATAGTTAGGGGAGAGAGGGGGCTCAGTAATAGCGAGAAGCTGAAAACTCGTTTCCAAAGCATACTGCTGCGAATAAAGATGACAAATTCTCAAAAGGGTGAAAAGGAAAGAGGTGACAGCTTGATTGATCGATCCACACCGAGCATGGAACTCGGCCGAAATTTGAAGGGGTTCAAATTTACCAATAATGAAATTTGAGCGAAAGCCGAGGAAATAAAACCCAGAACCCCACAACTATGTTACATTTGAATCAGCCTCTAAGTTTTAATTTCAAAATTTCATAATTCTAAGTTTTAATTTTAAGTCAAATTCATATAGTTCACAGAGTACCCAGAGGGGGGGGGGGGTCGAAGACCACCGCTTTACTCCCTAATGGTGCCTCCGAAGCCGCATTTGGTCAGGGCGAACTATACTGTTGTTGTGGCAGAACTCTTCAAGCCTTCTGACAAGGACATATTCGTAGACCTTAGAAAGTAAAGAGAGGAGACTAATAGGTAGAAAATTTATTGGATTAGTGGGTTCGGATCCTGGCTTATGAATAGGGACAACAATAGCATCCTTCCAACAGCTTGGGAAGTAGTTTAGTTTCAAGAGAAAATTGATCATTCATGCTAGGTAGACTATGTATATAGTTGGAAGGCTTTTAATTTAACATGATAGTTGAAAGCCAGGAGTTTCACCCTTTTTGAGCTTATCAATATAACATAAAATGTCTGACGGACAAGTTGCTATTTTCAATAACAGTTGGGTTTTATGGAAAAAAAGTTCATATAAGTTCGTCGTTAGCTCGAGCATACGGTTGAAACGCCTTGATAGCTGCTTTCCCGGGGAGGATACGCTTGATTTCTTGTAGATATTTACGACTGCACGCCGACGCCGTAGGAGTTTGGTTTGCAATTTCTGCAGTCCAGCCCATTTTTGAAGTCCCAGGTTTATCCATTATATTAGTAGAGTCTGAAAAGGCTGTCACTATTGCAGCACTGTCACTCATACGCAGGCCAAAAGCCACGTAAGGTCACAAGTACTGAGATAGGAAACTCAAAAAATACACCAGCTAGGCCTAGGCGCTAGCACGTGGTTGCACGGAAAGAGCACTAAGATAACTCGTCTGTACTCGACCAAGGTCAGAGGTGAACTCCTCATTCGTTCAATATTGGAAAGTTCCTTAAAGCCCGTAAAGACATAGCTCACCTCCTGTACAAGAACCAAATGAGTATTGAAAATAAACTTCTTCTGTATAAGACTGTTCTAAGGTTCATCTTACTATATGCTGCTCCGGTTTGGGGCTCAGCAGCGGACACTCACATTCAAAGATGCGGACTATACAAAATAAAACTCTCCGCGGAATTAGGTAAGCCCCTTGGTACTTCCCACACAACACACCGATCTCTATTAGACGTCTATAATACCTCACCTCATAAAAACGCGTACCTCTATAAGACGTCGAAAAATATCTACATCACGTGGAATGGAGCTCTATAGGAGCTCCGAGGTGTGCTCTCTTTGAGATCCATAAGACGTCTACGATATCTAAGCGGCGCTCTATAGGACGTCTATAAGAGCGAAAATTTCGATGTGGAGGGTACGCGATTTAGATATTTTGGACCTCTAAAGGACGTACTATTCCCCTCCAAAATATTGTATTTTGGATCTTAATTTCTTAATAATAAATTAAGCTTAATTTATTTCGAACAATTTGCATTCTAATAGGAAATTTTTATGCAAAAATAATTGCTACAGAGATTCTAAAACTAAAAGTAAATTTATGAAAGTATAACAAAAGAGTATAAAAATAATAGTTGTAAATGTATTATTATTTATTAAGTAATAATACATTAAGCTTAATTTATTTTGAACAATTTGCATTCTAATAGGACATTCTTATGCAAAAATAATTGCTACAGAGGTTCTAAAACTAAAAGTAAATTTATGGAAGTAGAGTATAAAAATAATAGTGTGTCTATTATTTTGATACTCTTTATTATACTTCCATAAATTTACTTTTAGTTTTAGAATCTCTGTAGCAATTATTTTTGCATAAGAATGTCCTATTAGAATGCAAATTGTTTAAAATAAATTAAGCTTAATGTATTATTATTTATTATTATTACTTAATAAATAATAATACATTTACAACTATTATTTTTATACACTTTTGTTATACTTCCATAAATTTACTTTTAGTTTTAGAATCTCTGTAGCAATTATTTTTGCATGAAAATGTCCTATTAGAATGCAAATTGTTCGAAATATATTAAGCTCAATTCATTTTTCTAAATTTATTAAGAAATTTAGGTCCAAAATACAATGTAAATATTAATATTTACCACTACTTTTGATGTTATTACGATGACAATTGTCATACATTATAACTGCCAAAAATAGTGATATATATTACTTAAATAATAACAGTATTACTAATGTTTAATGTAAAAATATTTAAAAATAATTATATTAAATATTATAATAATAAAACTAATATTTTTACATTAAAACTTGGTATTAATGCATTCTGAAATTTAAGAAAAAAAGAAAATTAACCAAAATGCTAATTTTTCAATTGAAAAACTAAACTATTATAAGTGCATATATAATTTTTTTAATGCAATTTTTCTAATTAATAAATATACATTTCACAATTAAAACATAAATTGAACATTGAATTACCTTTTAAATTTGCTTGAAAACAAGTTTCTTCCTTTTTAATAGCTATTGTGATTAAGACTTATTTATTCGTCATAGGTTTTTGACAGTTTAAACCAGTTTTTGATGCTTGTAATGTCAAAAACCCAATCCTGCAACAGTATACTGGTTGAATATATAGATATCTCATATCTCTTTCTTTTTTCAGCCATCATTACTTATAAAAGTAACTTAGTAGGACATAATAAATTAAGTTTCAAAAAGTATATCTATGAAAATCATAATTTATTTTTATAAAAACTTTTCTGCTTCAGTTGGATTTTCATTAAAAATACCTTCTTCAATAATTAATCCAGAATTGTTTGTGTTCACATTCTTTAACATAAATATATTTTTAATACTGCAACAAAGAAAGAAAGAAAAAATGTTTTAATAAAAGGCTTTATTGAATACAAAATCATAAAATTTCCCCAACACAATTTTCTTTTTGTTTTGAACTCCTAGCATTTGCATGCCTTAACCAGTCTTTGACGACGGTTTCAATTTTTGAGTCAGTCACCTGCTTGTACAATGCATTTCTCCTAGCTGCACCTAGAAGTACAATAAATAAATTTTTAATTCGTTAGAAAATATCACTAGGTTTACCTTAATATCATTCACATTTTGTGAGATGGGTTTTAACTTAATGCATACTCGTAATATGCACACATTTAATATAACTAAAATATTACATACACACACACACACACACACATATATATATATATATATATATATATATATATAATATTAATCTAAAAATGAAACAATTTTAGGTATAAATAAATATAGCAAACTCAAAGGATGAAAACGATTTAAATTCTAAATAGACATATTAATGAAATAATAAAGAAAAAATTTGAATAATTGCTTACTAAATATAAGATGAGAAATTTTTAAGTTGCAGAAAGCTTTTTCTTTTGTGCCACTAGTCAGAGTAATATGCCACTAGTCTGAGTAATTACTTCATACTAAAAAAAAATAATTTAAACTTAGAATATAAATATGAATTCATAAAACATACACAATATATTTACTAGAATATATTTCATAACATTCAAAATCTTGACTATTAAAATGAACAATTGATGTTAATTCTATACCATAAACTTTTTCTATGAACTCGAATGGGAAAATATTGCTGATCTACAATTTCACTGTTATTTCAGTAAATTTCTCTTCAGGCAATCTTTTAATTTTGTGAGTGTATATTCCATATTAAGTCTGCTCTAAAATATTTATCTTACTAAAGAGTAATAATAAAATTATATACTATCCAACAGTTCTTTAGTGTCATTATTGTGTAGCTCCTGCTCAAGGAGCTACACAATATAGTACAGTTAATATAGTAGTACAGTTATTACAGTTATTATAGTAGTACAGTTATTATAGTTTTCCTGTGGTTCAACAGTTACTGTTGGGAAAAAATGCAACATAGAACGACATTTCACAACAGTTCATAAAAAATATGATACTGAATATCCTCCTAACAGCAATTTAAGAAAATGGAAATTGAAAGAAATGAAAACCGCATTAATTGCCCAACAATCTTTGTTTACCAGGCCCGTGAATAAATCAAAAGCTGCTACTATTGCATCGTTTAAGATTGCACATATACTTGCAATGCACAAAAAACCTTTAATGGATGGTAACATAATTAAAGAATTAATGCTTGCTGCATCAGAGATATTATTTCAAGAATTTAAAAATAAGAATGAAATTATGTTAGCTATCCAGGAAGTTCAATTATCCAGAAATTCAGTAACTCGTAGAATAGAAGAAATATCTGTGAATATCAGAGAACAATTAAAAGAGGATTTACAAAAATGTGTTTTTCTAAGTTTACAGTGTGATGAATCAACAGATATCTGTAATGTAGCACAAATAAATATTTTTATAAGGATGGTTTTCAAAGATTGCTCAGCAAAGGAAGATATACCGTCAGTTTTGCCATTAAAAGGGAATACACGTGGGTACGATATATACCAAGCTATTAAAAATCATATTACAAAAATTATTCTTCCGCTTCAATTAATACTTTAATGTTACATTGTGAAATAAGGTGGCTTAGTAACGGAAAAGTCATGGAACAATTTTTGGAGCTTCTTCCAGAGATAAAACAGTTTGTAGAGTCTAAATCAAAGCAAACAAATCATGAATAATGCATTAATATAATTGAAAATATAATGATAATAAGTAAACTAAAATATAAATTATACAACAAGGACCTGCCACTAACAACACAATATATTTACTAGAATATATTTTGTAACATTCAAACACTTGTCTATTAAAATGAACAATTAATGTTACTTCTATACCATAAAATTTTTCTATGAACTCTAATAGGAGGAAAATATTACTGATATACAAATTCACTGATCAAATACTCTATTTCTCAATTCAAATACTCTATTTACTAGCTGTGGTAAAGATTTATCAGCTTTTCTTAACAATTTCTTAATTTAACATATTTTGTTATATAGTGTTTCGGGTATGGTAAAATAAGAGGAATTTATATTTTGAGAAAACTGCAAAAATAACTTTTACCTTACTTTTTTTGCATTATAAACAACAAATTGTGCATTAAAATGCTCCCGTTTTGTAAAATTCCCCTTCTTTACTTTCCAAAGCAGTAATTTTTTGTCTTTCTAGCTGCTCTCAGGAATTTCCTGCGTGTCTTTGATTTCATTTGACTCTGAAGTATTGAGTTATGAATTCTAAGACTATCCAAAATTTTATAGGTTTTCAAATTATATTATTTATGCTATTCTTTCGGGTTATTCGTGCTTGAAGCACAGTGAAAAAGTGCAGCTATGACATTTTGTTGCATTCCAAAGCTTTGTAAGCTGTTTTAGTCAGTGTATGTAAATTCAACGTTGAACATAATTTATATGCTACAGCAAAATCTTTACCAATCTGGTGCATGCCATACACTAGTCTGGTATTTATTTCAGAATTTACATTTTTTTTTTTTTTTGAAGATGCCAAACCTTTATGGAAGTCTCAGTTTTTACACTGAATATAAAAATGTGAGCACAGCCTATATCTTGATTCCTCACATAATGTTTGTTTATCTGCAAAACAGCTTGGACAGCAGAGTTATATTTAAAAGAATTCCATTATCCAAAATTCTAAAACCACTCATTGAACCACAGTTTTCATTTGTTGATATAGAACTAGCCGTCTGTAGCTTTGAAAAACTGGCAGAAAAACTTTGGTAATCACCAACATATGCAGAATTATGCATTTCACTTTCAACAGGACTATTATTTATTTGTAAATTTATTACCATAAAACTTACGTTTGCGTTTTCTAGAAGTACTTTTTGGCATTTTCGTTGAAAAAAAACTAAAAATATCGAGAAAAATAAATGGATTTAGTGACTTTTAAATGATTATCAAAGGGCAAACTCGTACGTAAACAATGATTTGGAATGCACAGTTTAATGCCAATTTCTAAAACAAAATTCCGTAAATAACGTTGGCAGATGTAATTCGTAATATTATTAAGATGCTTAAAAAACTATTTTTGTGTTTTTATGTGCGTATATAATCAGTTTTCCTAACAAAATCATGAAAAACAGCAATGTAAACAAACATTTTTGCTTACTTCTGGTTTGCAGAAACGTACTTTCAGTTGTAAAATTTCACAGCCAAGCAATATTAAAATACCTAAAACTTGGGTTCTAGACAAGCTAGAAACAATATTCAAACAGATTTTGAAAGTAAAAGATCATTCATAAAATAGCAAAAATAAAAAATCAATATTTTGACAGAAATTGACGTTTCAAAGGTGTCATTATACCTTAAGCATAAATTATTTAAGAATTAACACTTACCTTAAAACAAATAAAGGAAGTCGATATAAACTTGTTGAGCAAGGATATCCGCAATATTCCGATGTGATTATAGATCCAAATGAAGCATTCAGGTACACTCGGTAACAAAGAACACAGCAGCGGTGTAGTTTGTTCATCATGACGCTTTGTGACGGTGCTGGTCTAAAAGAGCTCCATAAGATGTCTATATCAGTATCTTTTATAGACGTCGACCATAGAGACTTCATCTATTAGAGATCGAAACTTAGATGACTTATAGATGTATATAATACGTCTTAGATCTCTAATAGACGTCGAAGTGAAGTACGACTATTAGACATCTATTTTTTCATCTTATAGAGCTCTATATTACGTCCTGGATGTCATGGATGAATTTCGAGCTCTAATAGATGACCATTAGCTCTGTGTGGTTGTGTGGGTTCCGTAATGAAGTAATACATATAGAGATATGACAACAGAACCCACCTGGCACCACATCAAAGAAGTCACAATGAACTTCCACGAAAATATACATTCAGTAAAAAGTGAAGAACTATCTAACCTCCCGGAGTATGACCCTAGGGAATTTCCCAGGCATCCTAAAGCCGCACTGATAATAAACGCTGGGCTTGTTCCCAATCGCAAAAGCTAACCTCCCTTACCTCTTCTAAATCCAATCTCTCAATAGTCCGACTACTTCTGATTTCGGACCTGTCACTCCAAATAATCGACTATAACTTCTCTCGTGCCAGCGGCTGGCTGACGAATGGGGGCGGAAGGAGGGGGAATAGCTCTCTCCCAAGGGGATCGTAAAACCCCATAGCGCTCCTCAGACTTCGCTACTCGCTCTTGATGGTTTTCTGTCTGATCGTCCTTCCCCGTGCTTTGAATCTTGCCTCGATCGCCCTATCTTAAATACTTTTTCCAAAATCCTCCCTTACTTTTTTTTAATTTTCTCTCTATACCCCCAGTTATTCTGTCATTACCAGTCTACCTAAATTCTTAAAACTTCGTTTAATTTAATATAATTTTTTTTTCCGCACACATTTTCAGTACTATTGTAATCATTATTGAGAACGCTAATCATGAAACATTCCACTATGCATACCGAGGATAGGGAGCTCTAGCTCCGAGGAGCCCCAATAACTTTTTATGTCAATGTCAATGTTAATAGAAAAATAACAACTGCTACTTACTCACAGTTTAGGACCAAAATTCGAAATAACATGACAACATTGACTTTGACTTGATTTACTGTGACGTGACTAACGTTCTGAATGATCGCGTGAACTCAATGATTGTTTATTTCCGAAACATTTTTTTTTTGTTTATTTCCAAAACAATCTTTATGACAGTCGTATTGTTATAAAAAATGACTGCTCTTGAAGCAAAAATTTGAATATTGATTATATCCGGAAACATTTTACGTTGTATTCAACTGTGTTTGTTTCAAATACGAATCTTTCAGTTTATTTGCTTACACTGCCAGAGTATGGGGCGCTTCACCAACTAAAACAGATTCAAATTGGAAGACAGGAGCATGAATTTCTGTTAGCATATTGAACAGGTATTGTCTCACTATCCATTATTGACGAAATTTCAATTAATTCTTCTCCAACCGAACAAACTAATTATGTACGTATATCATGGTTAAATATTGTATTAAATATTGTCAAAGGAGTGATATCAATACAGTTATTTACTTTTTCTATACCTATTGTTTTGCAGGTATGTTCTATTATAAATATAAAGTTAAATGCTAATGTGTTATTTCTGATTGATGAACTGTACATACTGGACTGTTTTCAGTTCACTTTGTTACACGATTGCGTAATTTTTAAGGGGAAATAAAAAAAATATATATATAAAGAGAGAGAAATTGTTTTTATACTTATTAATGAGGAATTGTTCTTGACTTGTATCATCATGTTTGTTTTTATTTTAACATATTTGTAAGTAAGATTTATTTAACCATACAAATATTCACTTATGAACCACTATCAATATTAGTAATTATTATCAATCAAAATATCTGAGGAGCTGTAAAACTAAGGAACACTGAATATCTTAACTTAAAAAGAAAAAGGGTTAAATTATGAAACCTTAATTGTTTTAGAATAGAAAGAGCACAGCTAAAAGTTTGAAGATTAATTTAGATTGTAGTGTTTCAAAAAGTATTTCTATGAATATTTTAATGATTTGTCGTTATATTACTTTTACATAAGTTAATTTCAAAATGTTTTACTTCAGTTAGTTAATATTTTTTTGTATTTCTTAAAATATTAACTAATAGAAAATATTTTTGATATTTCAGTTTTTATTAATCCATTCTTAGTAATTCCATTTAGAGTTTATAATGTTTCACTGTAAATTATATTTAGTATATTGTACCTTACAGTTTATAAAAAGAAAGAAAACAGATATATTGTGCTTGTTATAATGAAGTAAAATATGGATAGAAAAATTATATAGAACATTATGAGAAAATTTTAAAAACTTAAATTTATTGATCTTGTTTTGAAATATAATTCTGATTTTGAGTTTTTAACATTAACTTCTATAATTTATAATTTGACATGAATATTTAGAGATGAGATGCCAACTGCATAGTATTTAACCCTTCAACAGGCGTACCCATGTACAAAGTGCAACATTTTTGTAATTTTGAATGGTTTGTTTTAAAATGTAAGGTTTGAATTTTCTAAGCAGTTTCTATTTATAACTACACCCTTTCTAATGCAGGTCTGAGTTTCTTACATTTGTATTCCTTACTATTCTTTGTTAGTCATGATTTAACCGTGGTAAACCTGCGATTTTTCTGTGTTACGATATAAGAAAAGGAGTTGATATAAGCGATCAAATGTGCAGCTGTTACACGGTATCCCACATATCATGAAGATGGACAATCTCATTGTTTTTTAGGTTTTAGGACATAATAGGAAACAATTCGCAAATCCTTAGATCAAATAAACTGGACAGTTTTGAAATAAGGCAATTGTATCTACCTTCTTTGGCCTTTAATTATAAATATATCTCAATATTATAAACATTTTATATCTTGGTATAAAACAGAATTATTGTTTTCAATTCGAAAAAAAAAAGTTTATTACGAAAGGAGTAATCAAGGTTGAAAGAGACGTTGCACTTTGTGCCATGCGTATCTGCTTGTATTCCGAAAATTGGCATCCCCACTGAATGCCTAAAATGAGATCTGTAACACTTTTCTTATCTATTGAAAATAAAGTAGATCTCTGTCCTTTAACCTCTGCATTTTGAGATAAATTTTCTTGAAGAGAACAAAAGTTTGTGGAGTTTTTTCTAAATAATATCTAACACAAATATTATCTTATATCACAAGAGGTATTGTGATATAAGATAAACTTATCAAGGAAGTTATGAACTCTGAATTCTTATAAGTTGTTTTTATCAATGGACTCAAAATCTTTCCTTTTTAATAATTAACCCTTCAATACTCGTGTCTCTATCTGTAACACGAATGGTCGCGTAGGGCAGAGCTCCGCAACCTTTTATCTTCCACGGCACAACAACATTTTTTTCGATAATTCCATGGCACACCACAGGAAAAAGTATGCAAATATATAAATTACAAGAAATACGTATATGTTTATATTAGATAAAAAAACACAACAAAATAGCTCTATGTAGCAAGATAATTATAATCATTTAAGTTTTAAATAAATCATTTTGAACTGTACACCAACACAAGAACAAAAATATAAAATTATAGTTTACAAGTAAAAGAAATTTCTCTTTAAATTTTTATATTAAAATTTGTTTTTTGGTCTTTACTTAAGCCTAATAAATCAAAGTTAATTTAAACATAACTAATTTATTAATGAGATATTTGAGATTGTTTTGATAAATGTGCATTTTATATTTGGCTGTATAATAGAAAGAGCTACAGTTCATGGTCAAGGCCCTTTAAATATGATTGCTTGTCATTTTCAGTTAGAACCAGTGTCAAAAAACTTTGTTCGCATAAGTATGTCATAGAAAATGGGAGCAAAATTGCAATGGCCTTGTCAGAAATTTGTGAATATTCTTTCTTAACTGAAATCCAGAAATATGACGCTCGAGGATACATACAATGTATGGCTAACAACATGTTATTATTTTGTGTATAATTTCGACCCAGAAAAATTACATATTAACAAAAAGTTAGAGGAATATTTTACTTAGAAAAATTTCTATTTAATGTGGTGGTTAATTTTTTTTATTATCATAATCGATAAAATCACCGCGGCACAGTCAAGATCACCTCGCGGCTCACTAGTGTGCCACGGCACAGCGGTTACAGAGCACTGGCGTAGGAGACAAGTGTCACCCACTTTTATGTCTGTGTTATTTCCATATGTATTTTACTTTTTTGTAACCTAATTATTTCTGTAGTTTTTTAGGAGTATATAATACAAATAAAACAAAATTAAATTTTTGAAAAATAAATATTGTTTATTACAAATCAACCATACATTCAAAGTAAAAAAAATTAAAACATTCTGCACATGGTCATTTCAAATGGTCATTGCATATCCACTTTCTGCATTTCTCGCACCACTTTGTTTTGTCTCTCTGTCGTCCACAAGCATAACAGCATCAGTGGCGCACCGAGGGGGTGGGCGAAGGGAGCCCTTCCCAACCCCCAAAGAAATAGAAATTGCATTATGAATATTGTATTAGCATTACAAATATTTTTATCCGTTCAATTTGCCCCCCCCCCCCCCCCCAAGATTAAATCCTGGGTGCGTCACTGAACAGCATCGTCTGGCACCTTCTTTTCCTCTTGAGGTGCACTATTTCAAATACATTCCTTATGGGAGCAAATTCATCAAATTCTCGTCAAGATGCACTATCCCGAATGTCATAAAAACGAAGACACCTGAGAAGAAATGCAAACCTGTCTTTGCTCTTTGTTAGGTAGCATGATTCCAACCCATTACCTTTTGAGTTATCCCATAACTTATCAATATTTGTTCTGGAATCTAAATGCCTATCAAAAGAAGAAGACCAAATAAGGCCCTGACCTCTACCTCGTTGGTATTTCTGGCATCGCGATCCCTTTCAAATTTACATTTGATAGAATCAATGTAAATATTTGTGCAGTCTGCTATTATTTTATAGACTTGTTCATCAATAAACAAATCTAATATTTTTTTATGGAGAAAAAAGTTCTGCTGCTATGCCTTTTGGCCCTGGAAAAAGTATAATGTTTTCTCGCCTGGTTCTGACATTTCTGACAAACTTCTTTTTATCACATTCAAAAAGGTGATTAAAAAAAGTTTCCTATAAAGAACCTATTTCACATTGACTCTCTCTTATTAGTGTTTTAATCATAAATATATAAAAGGATCTAATATCTAAATATTATGGAGAATATAAAAAATTCACTTACCTTCAAAAGTTTCGTAGATGGTCACATGAGGCACAGTTGTCAACCAGTGAACTTTCACACAATTCAATCGCAAAACATTTACAGACTAACTAATGTGAAAAGAGAGGGGACAAGGAGGAAGACTCGTTTGAAGGTAGAAGAGAAAGGAGAGACTTTCAACCTTCCGATGACCGCCATTAGGGAAGATGAAAGCAGGTGGGTGACATATGTCACCCACGCGAGTGTTGGAGGGTTAAGGATGATGAGACAGTCACTCACTTTTTTGTCACCAAGCTTGTCTGAGTATTATACCTTAAAATTTTTTCACTTGTAAATTCTGTAACAAATATTAAATGAAGTTAGAAATGCTTTACCATTTTCTTAATAATATTTTGCAGTGATCTTTTACCATTTATTCCTGCTTTGGCTATAACTATGATCTGAACAAATATTTGAATTATAAATCCTAAGAGCTAAGATATATCCTCGTAATATTTCCTTAAATATGTAATTCTAAATGTGTATTAATGTTTCAATAATGGTTAGAGATACAGAGAAGGGAATTCATTAAAAATGCTATGTATCTCAACTTTTGATCTTTATTTGTTTGATTGGAGATTTGTATATGCTGGCAATATTTGTTTGAATTCTGAATTCTTAAAAGTTGTTTTTATCAATGGACTCAAAATCTTTCCTTTATAATAATTAAGGATGATGAAATAGGTCATTCACTTTTTTATCATCAAGCTTGTCTGAGTACTGTACCTTAAAATTTTTGCACTTTTAAATTCTGTAACAAATATTAAATGAAGTAAGAAATGCTTTATCATTTTCTTAGTTATATTTTGCAGTGATCTTTCACCATTTATTCCTGCTTTGGCTATATCTAAGATCTGAACAAATATTTGAAATAGTTGTTTGTAATATGAATCCTAAGAGCTAAGGTATATCCTCTTATTTGTTTCCTTAAATATGTAATTCTGAATATGTATTAATGTTTCAATAATGGTTAGAGATACTGAGAATGGAATTAAATAAAAATGATATATAGCTCAACTTTTGATCTTTTTTTATTGGAGATTTCTATACGTTGGCAATATTTGGTTATTGGTCTTCAATTTAGTAAAAAATAATTAAGTGATCATGTTTCTTCTAAAGGTAGATGTTTTAGTACTTATGATAAACGCCATGTCCTTAGAATAAGGATTTCCAAGATATAGTGATTTTAAAATTCATTGTTAATTAATATGTAAATAAATTGTTCGTAAACCTTCTAGTAAGATCTTCCTTTTATCAGCCATTTACTGTGAAAGTTGTTTAGTTTGGTATGAGGGTATGTATCTTAATGTTTTTTGTTGATTATGATGCTTCCATGATAGCAACATAACATTAAATAAATAAACTATCATGTAAAGTATCAAGATCATATCAGAAGCCTATGGTATTTCTGTGATTTAAAAGATATTTTAAGCAATTGAATGTGTCAGACTTTTCAAAGAGTATAAAGATCTGGAAATATATTTTTCTGCAGTGGTTTCTTATGTGAATCTCTTATGATATCTCAAGATTATCTTCATTTCCTAAAGTTGTTGCCAGGTTTTTTTTCTGGAAAAATACCAATTAAAAAGATAAACATTTAAATGCCAGTAGAATCAGTTGTTATAAATATGTTATCGATACTAAATAAAATAAATCAAGATAGGTTTGAATGTGGTCCTCCTTGAATTTACAATTAATAAGAATTTGCATGCTTCATATGTAAGTGATATTTCTTAGTTTATAAATAAGATCATTTAATCATGAGTTATATGAAGAAATGTGAAAAAAAAATATGTCCATGAAATCCTTATGTTGGGGTGTGTAATAGGATAAGTATTGAAATGGTTTTGTGTGTGATACATGATAGTTGTAAATGAGTTTATAAATGATCAGAAAGATTCTTTGAAGATAATTTTCAATTTATAAAAGCAAAAATTAGTACCATCATCAAATGATGGCATCATACACCAGGATCATAAGGAAGGGATCATAAAGAAGGTTTTTTGCATTCATGAAGGCTGAAAAATTTTCTACTCTATATATTCATTCAAATCATTTTGAACTGTCTCTGGGTCTTTAAAACATACATTCTAGCAGTAGCCGTTTATTATTTCTTCCTTGATTATGTCCCATGCATGTTTCACCCATTCTGAGGTATAATTTATATTAATGGTTTTAGAATATTCAGCAGCTTATTATGACTCTTCTATTTTAGGAATCTGTTTTATTAACTATTTAGTGGAAAGCACCTTATGTGACTGGGTGCAACTGACGTCCATTTGCTAGCATGTAAAATGTTAAATGTTATTAAAAATTGTTTCGTGGAAGAATATTTTTAGATGTAATATAGCATTGTCCAAGTATAATAGAACCTTAATATATTTCTATTTGCAATGTTTTCTGAATTAGTGAACCCCTCTGACATGATTAGGGAAGTTAACAGTGCTTTTTAATTTGAATTTCTTTTGATTAAGCAACTGATGTACACCTCTGTTAAACAATGATAACTCTCTAGCTAATAGCTGTAACCCTAGAAGTATCAACTTCCTGACAGCGAACTTTGTCCCTGATTTCCCTATGATACTCATCCTAAGGTATGAATGATCTTCAGCAGTTTTTTTTCTATTACTTTGTTCTCTTTGTAGAAATAATGTTTTGTTAGAAAGATTTTAATGGAAAAGCCTAATTTCATCACTGCTATAAATATCGCTGTTGATATGCCCTGAAACCTTATAGAGAAGGACAGTTGAAAATCTAGATAATTCCTTAGTAGCTTTTTTTTTTTCTTCTTTAAATCCAGCTGCTTCACTTTTAGAAGTCAATTGTCATTGTAATTTATAGGATTCACTATCACCATTTATATGAATACATGCAACAGTAGTGATTTAATAATGGTTTGTCAATAGCTATTGAGTTATTGATACGCAATTTACCACCCATTGTATTGTCATACACAGGATTATTTTAAAAAGAAATATTTAGTGAATTTTTAGTTATTATTTCTTAGGGGATGAAATTCTATGCTATAGTTTTTAAGATGGAACTACACATGACAATTACAATTAAATAGTGGTTTGTCAATGGCTATAAAAGCAATGTTGTTGGTGGTTTTTATCTTTAATGGTTTACTTCCTGTGCGATAATTTTCTATTGATATTAGAGGCAAGTTCAAGTAGAATATATTAAGGCATTCTAATCCAAAGTAGTCAGTGGAAATAGTGTCTGCATTGATATCCGAGGGTGTCTGCAAAGGAGATATTTAATATATACTGTTGCTCATTTATTTTTTGTGTGAAATATTTATGGGCTCTTTGAAGAGGGTTATCTCTATGAAAAAGTTCATTAGATACTTCTGTCAATAATGTTCATTGTTATAAATTTCTGTAAAACTGTCTCCTACTGTCATGTAATGCTGTATATTAATAAAGTCATATAAAGTTCACTTTCACTTCTTTGTAAGTTGTAAATGATGATTGCAGTTAATAAGATTTTTTTTTGTTTTTTGTATGAGAATGGAGTATTGACATTTAAATTTCTAATAGTTTTTAAAATACATTTTCCTCTTGTTTATGAACATTAGCACTGTTAAAAAGATTGAAATGTTCTTAACACTACTACCTCATTTTGCTATTATAAGACATATTTTTAAGTAAAATTTTAAAATAGTCATTATTTTTGCCAGTACTGACAACATTTCAAAATTCAGTATGTAAAATGTGTTTTATTTGAAAATTTTAAAAGTGTATCTTAGGTTTCAAGAGGAATAAAAAGAAAAGTTTTAACACCATGAACCACCTCCATATTTCTTTACATTTTTTATAGATAATGCCCTGTACTTGCTTACACTCTTATTTATTTGGGGTTAAGGGGGAATATTTTTTATGGATATTCAAGATCTGGCTCCTTATATAGCTTTGAAAATAATTGAAGATATTTGTTTAGCTTTGTCCAAGAGAAATATACATTGCTTAGACAGAAATATAACCACAAAGTCAATAATTGACCTGCAATACCAAGGAAAGAAAGGATATAGACCATGGAAAACAAAAAAAACTCCGGTTAACTTAAAATAATTTTTTATATTTAAGAATTATGTCTATCTCTTTCTCATTTATATATATATATATATATATATATATATATATATTCTTTTCTGCACTTGGGTCATAAATGGTTTAGACATTTACTAATTTAAACCTATCGTAATAAATTGATTTTATAACCAGTGTCATGTATTATATATTTTTATATATTCTATGTTCCTTTTGTATTTTGATCTGAATTTTTCTGGGATAGTTATGGAGATTAAAATAGTGGTTACAGGACCAACCTGTCCTATAAATATGTGTAATTTTTTGTGTTACTTTTTGTAAATATACTTAATCCAGAACGCTCTAAATGAAACCATGAAAATTTTCATTTGCCTTTTCCCTACCTTTTTTTTTTCTACAAGGTACAATTTTCACTTTGACTTTTCCTATTCTTATGCAAAATATTTTTTATCTGTTGTGAAAAACCAGTGTTATGCTAAAAGCTGTAAGTGCCTTTTCTTAAGTATAATATTAATGTCAAACACTGAAATATTCAAGATAAGCTGTGGAGAAATTTTTTTTTCATTTTTGTTTCTGAGATATGTTTTGAATTTGCTAATTAAAATTTGATTTTTTAAATTAAAAAAATGAATTGAGTCTTTTTTTAATGTAATTTTATTAATGAATATTAAAACTTATGGAATTTTAATTTATGTATCGAGTTCGTACTGATATTATGTAACTAAATGCTAGACCTCTGCTAAAAGCTGTAAGTGCCTTTTCTTAAGTGTGATAAGCTGAGGTGAAATTTGTGTTTTTTATTCTTGTTTCTAAGATAAGTTTTGAATTTGCTAGTTAAAATTTGTTTATTTTTGTTTAAAAAATCTTTTTAAAAATTTTTCTTTTTAATGAATATTAAAATTTATCGAATTTTAATTATTGTATCGAGTTTGTACTGATATTATGTAGCTAAATGCTAGTCAAATGTGAGTTGCATTATATTGTAAAGATCTTTAATTTATGAAGTTCTTAATTATTTTTGTATGGGTATCTGTAAATTTTTACAGATTGGAGCACACATTCAGAATACCTCTTTCTTTCAATTTGTAATGCAGATAAGATTTGTGTTGATGCATGTATGAATTAATATAATTGATAAGCTATAAATATTGTGTATGAATATTAAAGTTTGTGGCTTTGCAATTATGAAATATATAGACTGTTTTTAATGTTGTATAAACGTCAAGAATAAATGTTTTCGAATGTATAATCAGCTTTCTACTGATGCTTGCTACAGATAAGCTTTGTATTAATTAAAATAAATGATAAGCTCTAAATATTATGTATGAGTATTAAATTTTGTGGTTTTGCAATAATGTAATATACAGACTGTTTTTAATGTTGTATAAACGTCAAGAATTAACTTTACTAATGTATAATTTGAATGAATTATTTTTTAATAAAAAATTCATGTTATCTATAATACTGATTAAGATTAAAAACATTATTTATTTATTTATTTTTCAGGGGTGTCGAATGCTTATAAACATATGAATATACAATATAATGTCAGTTTTACGTTTCTGGTTTATATGTTTTTCTGAGGTACAAGTAAATTTCCCAATATCCGAAACTCTGGAATTGAAAATAAAGCTTGGTAACTTCAGTTACTATATATACAGTAGTGATCTCAGCCTAAATCTCATATCTAGGAAAAGAGTAAAGATTTATTCCACAGATTAGCGTTTTGCAAAAGTCCCATTCTGTGCCAGATTGTCATTGCACCATATTTTCTATTATCTTACTGTAAAATATTATGAAAAATATGATGATTTAAGTATTAAAAAAAAGGTTCCAAAGTCAGCTTTCGTATCATGGAGTCTTACTTCTCGTTTAATTTCACAGAAAAGCAAATAAACTCCCATGAAATTCTTATTCAGGTGAAAAAAATTATGCATTTGAAAGAAATCCTCGTTGGGAAAGGAAATCTAGATTTTTGCTCTAGCAAATCCTTTCGATTTCGCAATTTATAAAATTTTGTCACCGTATTCCTTTGTTAACTTACTCGTCGAAGAAGCTTTTATGTATGCTAAGGTCCCAGTATCACTTGTGTTTAGAAGAACTCGAATGGCTTTTATAATCAGGCAGATCTAGAGAATGCGCTCAGTGACAATAATCTGTTTGGTGCAAACTTATATAAACCTACTTAGATTTTATTTTTTTTTCAAGAAAAATTGCATATGTATTTTAAGAGTGCTCGATTCTGTAGCAAATATCTTATTAAGTTTCTTGATATTTTAAATTAACCTTTTAATTTTCTTTTGTCCTTTGCAGGTATTACAGAATTCTGTCGTAGGACGTGCCAGTGGATATTTTCATTCCAGATTCCCATTTTAAAATTTGATAAAGTTGAATTAATTACAAGAGAAGTTTTTTTGAAGAGGAATATTTCAGTTTTTATATGAAACTCGGGATTAATTGTTTACAGTTGGTCCAAAGGGCAGATGCATTCTTAAAAGATGCTGGTATTCGAAGAAATATTACTTTGCTTTGATTCTATTAATTGTTCAGTGAGTTGCAGTTTCCACAATTTCAGAGAGCAGTATACGGCAACATATCTCAAGCGTCTCATGCCAAGAAAAGAAATACTAATTTCTCTGTAAAACCTACTGAACAGACATCTTTGAACGAATCATTTCAGAACACGTAATCGGTCCCAAGCATGATAAAAATCGTTAAGTAACGTGAGAGACAAGGTAAAAAAAATCTGATTAAGTTTGTAAAACAAGCTCATTATCCTAGATGTACGGAAGAGAAAACTGTGCGTTGCGGAATTAACAAGGGATTTTCTGATAAGGTTACTTTCAAAATATAAAAAAAAAAGTCTGTTTCTACATTGCACTAAATTTGTCTGTTTAAAATGCATGTGAAAAAAGATTTCATCGAGACAAATTGATAGCACATCTGTGTCCATGCCAGAGAAAAATCTTTCATCTCTGGGTATGAATACGATTTTTTTCTCGGCGCAGGCATATGAAAAATTATTGTCGCAAGCATAACGAAGATAAACTATTCGTCTGCAACTTCTGTGATTTTTTTTTTTTAAATCTGCAGATCACTATGATGGCAAATTTTCCTGACATCGGAGGATTTTCACAAAATAGTAATTTAGAAATGCATCTCCGAACGTATACTGGAGAAATGCCTTTTGTCTGCAGTGTGTGTAACAAAGAATTTTCTAAGCATTTTAACTTAAAAATGCATTTTCGAACGCATACTGGAGAAAAGCCTTTCGTCTGTAGTATATGCAAGAGAGGATTTTCTCAACGGAGTAATTTGAAAACGCATCTCCGTACTCATACTGGAGAAAAGCCTTTCGTCTGCAGTGTATGCCAGGAAGGATTTTCTCAAAATGATCAATTAAAAAGACATCTCCGTACGCATAGTGGAGAAAAGCCTAAACATCATACGCATACTTGAGAGAAACCTTTTGTCTGCAATGTATGTGACAAAGGATTTTTTGAGAAAGGTATCTTAAAAAAATCATATCCGTACGCATACTGGAGAAAAACCTTTCGTCTGCTGTGTATGTAACAAGGGATTTCCTAGCAATGATTTCTTAAAAAGACTTTTCCATACGCATTCTGGCATAGACGTAGCGTGATTCTAACTTTTTTCTTTTTTTGAGGGGGGGTGAGGGGGAGCAAGAATTGAATTCAGTTAGGCCCCCCTCAGCGGATTGACTACCGGACGGTCCTTAAAATATGAAATATGATTTCTTTAAAATTGAATAACAATAAACTTGATGTTTTAGTAGTATTCAAAAGTTATACAATGAGAAAAATAAATACAATATAAATAAAATAAGAAAAAATATAACATCGAATTTTTGTTATGGATCCTATCGTTGATAAAAATTATGTTAAGGCTAAAGGCATAATCGGAAACTTCAGTTTCACGGTTTAAAAAAGCGGGAAAAAACCAACTTTCTTAAAAGTTTTCTACAATTTTCCGATTCTAACTGAATTTCTATTAACGTTCTAATATTTTTAAACTTGAGTTGGGGGCCCCGACGCTACGCCTATGCATTCTGAAGAAAACCTTTCGTCTGCAGCGTTTGTAACAAAGGATATTCTTATAATGGTCAATTAAAAATACATCTCCGAATACATACTGGAGAAAAGCCTTTCGTCTGCAGCATTTGTAACAAAGGGTTTTCTGATAGTGATAGAGTAAAAAATCTTCTTGCGCATACTTGAGAAAAGCCTTTCGTCTGCAGTGTATGTAACAAAGGATTTTCTTTGAACGTTAACTTAAAAATATATCTTCGAGCGCATACTGGAGAAAAGCCTTTCATTGCAGCGTATGTAACAAAAGATTTTCTGAGAATCGTACCTTAAAAAGACATCTCCGAACACATACTGGGAAAACCCTTTCTTTTGCATTGTGTGTCAGAAAGGATTTTTGTATACAGGTAACTTAATAAGACATCCGTATGCTTTCTAGAGAAAAGCCTTTCGTCTGCGGCGTTTGTAATAAACTATATTCTTATAATGGTCAATTAAAAATACATCTCCGAGTGCATACTGGAGAAAAGCCTTTCGTCTGCAGCGTTTGTAACAAAGGATTTTCTGATAGTGATAGATTAAAAAATCACCTTATGCATACTTGAGAAAAGCCTTTCGTCTGCAATGTATAGAACAAAGGATTTTCTTTGAACGTTAACTTAAAAATACATTTTTGAGCGCATACTGGAGAAAAGCCTTTCGTCTGCAATGTATGTGAGAAAGGATTTTCTGCGAATGGTAGCTTAGAAGAACATCTCTGTACGCATATGAGTACTGGAAAAGTCTTTTTGTCTGTAGAATATGTAAGGCAGACAAACAAAAAATAATCAAATTAAAATAAGTCATTTTAAACTTCCATCATGTTAGGGTTACTATATAAAAAAATTCAGATTTTTTAAAAATTGTCAAGTAACCAGTGCTGGAAGTGACCACTTGAAATGGATTGTTATATGCATGGACATACCGTGTTTCCCCGAAAATTTGGCCGGGTCTTATATTAATTTTTGCTTCAATAAAACACATTAGGATATTTTCAAGAGATATCTTTTTTGTGCATGCACAATAATTTACATTTATTCACATATTTATGTACAAAAACTCTCGAAATCAATTTCTGTTAACAAATCGGATGAACCTAATTCCTTCAGGCTGTCACCAGTGCTGTTTTTCAATAGTGAAGCTCTCATTCATCGGTTCAATCGAATTCCCGCTTGTTTTTCAGTCTAAAATCAATTCAAGTGAATGACTGTTCTTTTTCCACGTATTGTTGCAGAGCATTGCTTTTTACTGTAGAATTACGAAAATCGTTTATGGTGCTATTGTTTCTATTATTTGGTTGTTGAAAGGCATTTTTTGTTTTAATATGTTACGCAATACATGATTTCTATGCATCTATATTTTTACATAACTTATACATTTATAGAGACACATCTATATGTCATGTTTATATATTTGGATATAATGTGATGTGAACATTAAAGACTTTATTTGTTTCAGTTATAAAGGAATTTTTTTATTTCATTTGATATTAAATGCGTAAAGAAATAACAAATATACTTAATCGATCAAAATTTGGGATTTCCAGAAAAAGCAAAAAATTGTATAAACAAAACGCCAATCACGAGCTTTAGTTTGAGGTTTAAAGCTTTTTTTTTATAAACTTTCAGAGGTTTGCTCTGGAAAAAAGTTATTCGAAAACGAATAACCGAACCAATTTTCTACGGTTTTCGGTTTCGGTTATTGGAATTCAAAACAGCGATTTTCGGTTTCGGTTTTAACCGAAACCCTACTGATGATCTTAACTGGGGCTTATTTTGGGGGTAGGACTTATATTAGTACAACCTTTGTTCAGAAAGTTCGGTGAATGGGTCTATAGTTACAATGGATTGTTGTCTTACATGAAACAGCTGTTACTGTCCTTCGAATTAATCCTCGTAGGCTTTAATGCACATCTGGGAACGGCTGTACAAGTCTTGGAAACTCCTGGCGTAGACGTCTTTACGGATGGCCTTCAGCTGGATCGTAGCATTACGTTGGATGTCCGAAACCCTGTGGCCCTTCAGGGCTGATTTCAATTTGGGGAACAAGATAATGTCTGGGGGAGACAAGTTTGGGGAGTAGGGTGGGTGATTCTGGGACACAACTCGCCTATTGGCCAGGAACTGCTGCACCAGAGAGTATGTGACCGGGCATTGACGTGAAGCAGGGACCAGTTGCCTTGCTTGGCGTACTGGGGGCGTACCCGATTGATCTGTTGCAGCAGATGTTTTTGTATATCCACGTACTTAGCGACATTTAATGTGGTGGCCTTAGGGAGGAATTCATTATGGATGAGACCCTCAGAGTCGAAGAACACCATGAGCATTGTCTTGATGCAGGATTTCTCACTTCGCACCTTCTTGCTTTTCGGCGACCCTGGACCCCGCCACTCCATACTCTGACGTTTGCCGTCAGAGTCGAATTTCAGTCACCATGTCTCGTCACCCGTGACAATGGTTTTCAGGAGATTTGGGTTTCGATCCGCCATGTCGATGAAGTCTCCAAAGGCGTGAAGCCGAATTTGCATTTGTTCTGGCGTCAAAGTGAGGGGCACAAGTATGGAGCAAAGCTTGCGTTTGCCCAAATCGTGGGTCAGTATGAGGTGGGCCATCTCACGATCAATACCCACTACCTCCGCTATCATTCGCACTGTCACATGACGATCCTTGGCCAACAATTCCTTCACTTTCTGTACATTGTCCGGGTTGCGGGCAGTTGCAGGCCGACTACTTTGGGGGGAGTCTTCAATGGTGTCCCGCCGTTCTCGGAAGCGTTTAAACCACTCATACACGCACTTCAAGGTGACAGCACGTTCTTCGTAAACTTTTAGCAGCATTTCATGTGTCTCGCTGGTTTCCAAGTTTATATTAAATGCGTAAAGAAATAATAAATATACTTAATTGAGCGAAATTAATGATTCCCAGAAAAAGCAAAAAATTGTATTAACAAAACGCCAAGCATATAAAGCTAAGTCGACGTTAAGATGATTAGGCATATCGTTCACGTAAAAACTTAACAATTTAGGTCCGAGTAGACTGCCTTGGGGAACTCCACTTTTGATATGCCTAGGAGAGGAGATGCTATCTCCAACACGAACCGAAAATGATCTGCCGGAAAGATAGTCGCAAAGGTATTTTACTAGTTGGTAGGGAAACTCGAGTTTGAAGATAAGGCCGTCATGGCAAATTCGGCAAACGCTTTTATAATATACAGGAATATATCTCCGGTCATTTGACCGCTAGAACGGACATCCCGAATAAGCTCCACAGCACGCCATGGTTGATATTAAGTTGCATGCTGCATCCGAAACCGCATTTGGTCAGGGCGAACTATGCTGTTGATGTTGCAGAACTCTTCAAGCCTTCTGACAATTACTTATTCGTAGACTTTAGAAAGTAAAGAGAGGAGACTAATAGGTCGATAATTAATTGGGTTAGTGGGTTCGGATTATGACGGGACAACAATAGCATACTTACAACAGCTGGGGAAGAAGTTTAGTTTCAAGAGAAGATTGTTCATTCATGCTAGGTAGACTATGTATATAGTTGGATTTTTTAAAAAAATTCACATAATAGTTGAAAGCCAGCAGTTTTACCCTTTTTGAATTTATCAAAAACATAAAATCTCTGACGGACAAGTTGCTATTTTCAATAACAGTTGAGTTTTATGGAAAAATAAGTCCGTATAAGTTCGTTGATTGCAAGAGCATAGGGTTGAAACTCCTTGATAGCTGTTTCCCCGGTGAGGATATGCTTGATTTCCTATAGATTTTCCCGACTGCACGCCGGTGCCGTAGGAGTTTGGTATGCAATTTCTGCAGTCCAGCCCATTTTTGAAGTCCCAGGTTTATCCATTATATTAGTGGAGTCCGAAAAGGCTGTCACTATTGCAGCACTGTCACTCATACGCAGGCCAAAAGCCACGTAAGGTCACAAGTACTGAGATAGGAAACAAAAAATACACCAGCTAGGCCTAGGCGCTAGCACGTGGTTGCACGGAAAGAGCACTAAGATATCTCGTCTGTACTCGACCAAGGTCAGAGGCGAACTCCTCATTCGTTCAATATTGGAAAGTTCCTTAAAGCCCGTAAAGACTTAGCTCACCTCCTGTACAAGAACCAAATGAGTATTGAAAATAAACTTCTTCTGTATAAGACTGTTCTAAGGTCCATCTTACTATATGCTGCTCCGGTTTGGGGCTCAGCAGCGGACACTCACATTCAAAGACTGCGGACTATACAAAATAAAACTCTCCGCGGAATTAGGTAAGCCCCTTGGTACTTCCGTAATAAAGTAATACATACAGTAGCGTACGCAGAAAATTTCAAAGGGGGGGGGGGTGTTATAGTCCAGTCAAATTAGGTTTTCATTTCGCATTAAATGAAGGGGTTGAGATTTTTTCAGGAATGTGTAGGGGTTGGTCCCCTGAACAACGCCTAATAAAGTCCCCTCGATTTCAGGCGCCGCGGGAGGTGGGGTGGGGTCCAAAGGTCACTTTTTTCAGTTTTCGGCGTTTATCTCGAAAACAGGGTGTGGCACAGAAAATTGTCAAACTCAAAAATTAAAGCTTATAAAATTCTCTTCCAAATAGTATATCCATGTTTGTACCCAAGTGTTACCATAGACATAGACATAGACATGGTACATTAACGAGGCACCAGAGAGCAGGGCTCCATATCCCCGGTATGGATAATTTTTTGTGGCTATATTTCCGTTCTCAGGATTAAAAGAAAAGTGTTGACTTGAAAGTTAGAATAATAATAAAAATAATAATAATAATAATTAATAAATAAATTAAAAAATAAATAATATTAATACTAGCAAAAAATAAATAAGTGAATATATATAAATTGACAACAATTTAATGTGTCAGGATTAAGAAAAAATAAAAATAAAAAATTAATAATAATAATAATAATAATAAAATAATTTACGGTAGCAGACGATTAAGCAAAAATTAGTAAGGATAGTCTTGAGGTCGATCCATAAAAAAAACGCAGGTCAGAACCAGAAGCAACGGCAAATGTAAATTAAAATTTAGAAGAGGTTGGAGGGAGAGTTAAGAATGGGGAAAGAGACCAGGGTGAATAATCAAAGGGGCCTTAGGACGCCTATAGCATTCCCTTGGGTCGTAGTCGGGGAGGTTAGCTATTTCTTCGTTGTCTATAGAATATAATCTTCTACTAGGATATAGCTAGTAGAAGTTAGATGCGAGATCTTTAATGTGTTGCCGAATGGATTCGATTCTCAGATCCCTGTGAATAAGTACGTTTTTAAGGTACGAGGGCGCCTTCCTAATACAGCGGAGTGTTTTATTTTGAATTGTCTGCAATCGCTGGATATGGGTGTCAGCCGCTGAGCCCCAAACAGGAACGGCGTACAACAGGATGGGACGCAGTATGGTTTTATACAACAGTAGTTTGTTATCTAAACCCTTTTGATTCTGGTACAGGAGGTGGGCGATATCCTTACGGGCTTAAAAAAAATTTTCTAATGTTATGTTCAATATTTTTCTTCCACGTCAGTCGACTATCGAGGTAAATTTCTAGGTATTTGCCCTCTCTCTCAAAGTGAACCAGTTTATTGCATACTGTGACTGGAGGAGGTGGAATTATATTGTAACTGAAAAAAATAGCTTTAGATTTTGAAGGACTTAACTTGAGCCTCCACCGTTTGAACCATCGTTCAAGAATTCCAATATGTCTCTGTAGGAACTTGTGCATATAGTTAACATTTTGATGCTTAGGTAGTATTGCCGTGTCATCCACAAACATGGCTAGTGTAGTGAATGGACAGTTAGGAATGTAATTCATAAAAGTATTAAAAAGGATAGGTGCTAACTTAGAGCCCAAGTGTTACCGTTTTCGAGATATGAGCCGTTGAATATGAAATTTATTCAAAAAAAGTGGTAGCGGTTCAGGTATCTCGTCAAACTTCCTCCTGTAACTCTTTCCCCTTCCATTTCTCAGAAAACTCGTGATAGAGAAAGTTGTAGAACGAAAGATTTCCTTCAAAAATGTATAAAGTTATGCTAATTTATCTTCACCAGGTAAATAGTTAGAGCGTTTTGAAGTTTAGGGGTACTTTTCAACATTTTGCTAGTAAAATGCACGTCACTCAAGTTTCATTTCCAAGGTCAGTAACTCTCTTAATCACTTTGTGTGCTGTTTAATTAGATACGTATAGTATTCATAACCCATATAAATAATAAATTATGTATACCTGTACGTATAATGTATATCTCATAATATACAGAAGAACACTTATAGTACAAAGAAGGAAGTAAGAAAACAAACCAAAATGTATAAAAGTGTCACTTTAACTCAGATCATTTTGGAAAATTTAGATACCACACCATATGAAAAAGAAGTAGTTCAGTTACTTCTGACCTCAGTAGAAATTACTCCACATCACATTTCCACAAATACCTCCCTTGCTAGCATTCAGTGGAAATTGAGCAACGAATCGTCATGTCTCAAAGGTAATGGGCCAACAGCAGCTTTGTGGGTCCAGTACTTTGAAATGGTGGTGTTGATGAAAAAATTCACTGCAGCACAGCGCAACTGGGAAGATCATATGACAAAGGCCCAACTGATGATACCTTACTTCCATGCCAGCTGGCATTTTCATCATGCAAAGTGTACTCCCCTATATGTACAACAGATGCTGAGACTAACAACTCGCCACCTTCAACTTAAACAGGATTTTATAGATCGTGGATACTTCACTGTCAACAGAACTGGAACACCAATGGCTGGTATGTGGTCTGACATGGCAATTGAGGTGACACTCATGTGTGACATGAAGAGTGAAAGAGAATTAACACATGGACGAGGCTTTAGTGATTCGGTGTTGACGAAATGGGTTAGGGGAGCACGCACATCTACAGGAATATGTAGTTCACTTGAGATGTTTTATGGTGTCCATACTGCAAGAGGAGAACAACATGTTGAGTTTCGAGCATCACGCATAACCACAGATGATCTAGACAGAAGGAAGCTTGCTCAATGGTTGGCTGATCACCCGCCATTTACTGAACGTAATTGTTTTATGTCACTTTCAACGGGAGTAATTGGAACAAGTAACGTCAACCGCTACCAGGCCTTGAAAATTGGAACCCGCACAATCAGCACTTTTGTTGGAATGAATTTCTCAGAAGTGAAACAATCCAAGAAGGACTCAGTCGTTCCTTTAGCTGCGATGAGCAATATGATCAAAGTTAATGATGAGGTAGTGGTGGTAGAGCCTCTCATGAAATTTCAAAGAACTCTGATCACCAAGAAGAAAGAAGGGGATGTAGAGGAGTTGCTAACGTACGAGTTAGCCCTATACCCTATGTCTCTATTCGCCGAGGGGATAATGAGAAAAATCAAAAGGTCAGCACTGTCTGATACTTTCCCAAAATGCAATCAACTGATCAATGTGAAGAACAGTTTCACGGTAATCCATGGCGGCTTCCTGCTTCATAGAGTAAAGTGGAACACCAACACCACCTTCGCCTCCATCTGCAATCAATATGTATCGTACATAATCAACCATTACGGCAGCTGTTCAACTGTGGTTTTTGATGGTTATGAAACGAACGGATGGTGAAGACACGAACTCCACGGAAAGAGACGAACAACATCAGAGAGCATCAAGTAAAACATCAGTGGATATTGATTTCAATAAGAACATGGTGGCTACTGTTCATCAGGAAAACTTCCTTTCCAATGAAAGGAACAAAACCAAGCTCATTACTATGTTAGTTCATCAGGCCGTGGGTGCAAGAGGTATACAGTCTACTACAGAAAAAGGAGATGCTGACTGCAGTATTGTTAGAGGCGAGTGGCAAAACACCTCTCATTCAACTGTGGTGATAGTAGATAGGTAAGACCTGCTCGTCTAACTTGTGGCACTCACCCCACGAGACACGAATGTGTGTTTCATGAAGGCCGGACGGGGCAACACAGAAGACAGGCTCTACTCTTCCCAACATCTTCAGGTCTTATCATTCAGCCATTCTCTGCATCCATAGTTTCTCAGGATGTGACACTACGTCAGCGATTTATGGTAAAAGCAAAGCCGCAATAGTACAATGTTTCCAGCGGTATGCCAATGAAACAACAAACATCGCCAAAGTGTTTTATGACTCCAAATCTTCATAAGGAGACATTACTGGAGCTGAGGAACGAATGTTCCTGCTCATGTTCCAGGCCCCTCCAAATGAGCATGATCTCAATCACCACAGATACCTTTCATTTTTCTTTTCTCGTACTGGCCCCATTAAGTAAATTTAATAATTTATATAATTCATTAATATTCAATAATACGTTATACACTATCCGGCCAAAAGTATCCGGACACCCCCCTAAAGAAGTGGATCTAGCAGGTGACGTAATTTGATGCGTAACCGAAAGCTATAAAAGTATTGGTAGTGGTTTGTCAGGTCATATTTATGCGTTTGTGAGACGATGAGTAAGTCAAAGGAGCTTAGTGACTTTGATCGTGGCATTATAGTGGGATGCCACCTTTGTGGGAAATCAGTTCATGAAAATTCGGACATTCTACAGAATCTTAAATGATAGAGAAGACTTGTTTGAAACTTTTTCCGTAGTATCAGATTGACGGCTTTTAATATACAGGAAAGCAGTTGATGAAATAAATTGTATATAATATATTTAATGTAACTGTTGTTTGAACTTACTTTTGATAACCATTTTTTGATTATATGAACAACTTTTATACATTTTGGTTTGTTTTCTTACTTCCTCCTTTGTACTACAAGTGTTCTTCTGTATATTATGAGTTATACATTATACGTACAGGTATACATAATTTATTATTTATATGGGTTATGAATACTATACGTATCTAATTAAACAGCATACAAAGTGATTAAGAGAGTTACAGACCATGGAAACGAAACTTGAGTGACGAGCATTTTACAAGCAAAATGTTGAAAAGAACCCCTAAACTTCAAAACGCTCTAACTATTTACTTGGTGAAGATAAATTAGCATAACACTATACATTTTTGAATGAAATTTTTTGCTCTACAACTTTCTCTATCACGAGTTTTCTGAGAAATGGAAGGGGAAAGAGTTAGAAGAGGAAGTTTGACGAGATACCTGAACCGCTACCACTTTTTTGAAAAATTTTCATATTGAACGGCTCATATCTCGAAAACGGTAACACTTGGGTACAAACATGGATATACCATTTGGAAGGGAATTTTATAAGCTTTAATTTTTGTGCATGACATTTTTCTTTGCGACGCACCGTTTTCGAGATAAACGCCAAAAACTGAAAAAAAGTGACCTCATAACCCCCCCCCTCCCCCGCGGCGCCTGAGATCGAGGGGACTTTATTATGCGTTGCTCAGGGGACCATCCCCTACACATTCCTGATAAAATCACAACCCCCTTCATTTAATGCATGATTCGCCGCCATTTTCAGCTAATTTGACTGGACTATTACTATGAAAGAGTAGTTTTGAGCAATCAGTGCAAAGCGTAAACCTAATTAAATAATATATGTAATCAGAACCAATGGGGGGGGGGGGGTTATAACCCCCATCAACCCCCCCTTGCGTACGCCACTGAATACATATAGAGATATGACAACAGAACCCACCCGGCACCACATCAAAGAAGTCGCAATAAACTTCTACGAAAATATACATTCAGTAAAAATTGAAGAACTAACTAACCTCCCGGGTTATGACCCTAGGGAATTTCCCAGGCATCCTAAAGCCACACTCATAATAAACCCTGGGCTTATTCCCACTCGCAATAGCTAATCTCTCTTCCCTCGTCTAAATCCAAACTCTCAATAGTCCGACTACTTCTGATTTCCGACCTGTCACTCCAAATAATCGACCATAACTTCACCTCACGATTCCCTCTCGTGCCAGCGGTTCGCTGACGAAAGGGGGGGGGGGGATAGCTCTCTCCCAAGGGGATCCCAAAACCCAATAGCTATCAATAGACTTCGCTACTTGCCCTTGATGGTTTTCTGTCTGATCGTCCTTCCTTGTGCTTTGAATCTTGCCTCGATCGCCCTAGCTTAAATATTTTATCCAAAATCCTCCCTTTTTTAAATTTTCTCTCTATACCTTTAGTTATTCTGTAATTACCAGTCTACCTAAATTCTTAAAACTCCTTTTAATTTAATATAACTTTTACTCTTTTTTTTTCGCACACATTTTCAGTACTATAGTAATCAATATTGAGAACAGTAATCTTGAAACACTCCACTATGCATACCGCGAATAAGGAGCTCTAGCTCCGAGGAGCCTCAATAACTTTTTATGTCAATGTCAATGTCAAGGGAAAAATAACAACTGTTACTTCATCACAGTTTGAACCAAAATTGAAATAACATGACAACACTGCCTTGATTTACTGTGACGTGACTAACGTTCTGAATGATCGCGTGAGCTCAGTGATTGCTTATTTCCAAAACAATTTTTATGACAGTCGTAGGGTTATGATAATGACTGTTTTTTGAAGCAAAAAATTGAATATTGATAATATCCGGAAACATTTTACGTTGTATTCAAGTGTGTTGTTTCAAATACGAATCTTTCAGTTTATTTGCTTACACTGTATGGACCGCTTCACAAACTAAAACAGATTCAAATTGAAGACAGGAGCATGAATTTTTGTTAGCATATTGAACAGGTATTGTTTCATTATCCATTATTGGCGAAATTTCAATTAATTCTTCTCCAACCGAATAGACTAATTATGTACGTATATGATGGTTAAATATTGTATTAAATATTGTCAAAGGAGTGATATCAATATAGTTATTTACTTGTTCTATACCTATTGTTTTGCAGGTATGTTCTATTATAAATATAACGTTAAATGCTAATGTGTTATTTGTGATTGTTGAACTGTACTTACTGGACTGTTTTCAGTTCACTTTGTTGCATGATTGCGTAATTTTTAAGGGGAAACTATATATATTTATATATATATATATATATATATATATATAAATCATTTTTATACTCATTAATGAGGAATTTTTCTTGAATTGTATCATGTTTGCTGTTGTTTTTATTTTAACTTATTTGTAAGTAAGATTTATTTAACCATACAAATATTCACTTATGAACCACTATCAATATTAGTAATTATTATCAATCTAATATTCTGAGGAGCTGCAACAATAAGGAACACTGAATATCTAAACTTAAAAAGAGAAAAAAGGTTAAATTATGAAACCTTAATTGCTTTAGAATAGGAAGAGCACAGCTAAAAGTTTGAAGATTAATTTAGATTGTAGTGCTTCAAAAAGTATTTATATGAATATTTTGATAATTTGTCTTTATATTACTTTTACATAAGTTAATTTCAAAATGTTTTACTTTAATTTCGTAAATTATTAGCTAATAGAAAATGTCAGAGTTAAAATATTTGATATTTCATTTTTTTAAATCCATTCTTAGTAATTCCATTTAGAGTTTATACTGTTTCACTGTATATTATATTTAGCATGTCGTACCCTACCGTTTATGAAACGAAAGAAAACAGTTATATTGTGCTTGTTACAATAAGTAAAATTTGGATAAAAGATATATGTAGAATATTATGAGAAATTTTAAAAACTTAAATTTATTGATCTTGTTTGAAAATATAATTCTGATTTTGAGTTTTTAAAATTAAATTCTATTATTTATAACTTTTGACACAAATATATTGAGCTGAAATGCCAACTGCATATTATTTAATTCTTCAGCGGGCACACCCGTGTACAAAGTGCAACATTTTCGTAATTTTGAATGATTTGTTTTTAAATGTAAGGTTTGAATGTTCTAAGCAGTTTCTATTTATAACTACACCCTTTCTAATGCAGGTCTGATTTTCTGACCCTTGTATTACTTTCTATTCATTGTTAGTCATGATGTAACTGTGGTAAACCTGCGATTATACTGGATTACAATATGAGAAAAGCAGGAGTTGATATAGGCAATCAACTGTGCAGCTGTTACACAGTATCCCACATATCACAAAGATGGACAATCTCATTGTTTTTTAGGTTTTAGGACATAATAGGAATCAATTCGCAAGTTGTCCTTAGATCCAATAAACTGGACAGTTTCGAAATAAGGCAATTGTATCTTCCTTCTTTGGCCTTTAATTATAAATATATCTCAATATTATAAACATTTTATATCATGTCATAAAATGCAGAATTATTGTTTTCAATTTGGAAAAAAAAAAGTTTATTACAAAAGGAGTAATCAAGGTTGAAAGAGATGTTGCACTTTGTGCCATGCATGCCTGCTGGTATTCCAAAAATTTGCATGCCTACTGAAGGGTTAAAAATAGATCTGTAACACTTTTCTTATCTATTGAGGATAAAATAGATCTCTGTCCTTTAACCTCTGCATTTTGAGATAAGTTTTCTTGAAGAGAAGAAAAGTTTGTGGAATTTCTTCTAAATAATATCTAACAAGAGGTATTGTGATATAAGATAAACTTATCAAGGAAGTAATGAACTCTGAATTCTTCAAAGTTGTTTTTATCAACGGACTCAAAATCTTTCCTTTATCATAATTAAGGATGATGAGATAGGTCATTCACTTTTTTGTCATCAAGCTTGTATAAGTACTGTACCTTAAAATTTTTGCACTTTTAAATTCTGTAACAAAGATTAAATGAAGTAACAACTGCTTTATCATTTTCTTAGTAATATTTTGCAGTGATCTTTCACCATTTATTCCTGCTTTGGCTATAACTAAGATTTGAACAAATATTTGAAATAGTTGTTTGAAATATGAATCCTAAGAGCTAAGGTATATCCTCTTGTTGTTTCCTTAAATGTGTAATTCTAAATGTGTATTGATGTTTCAGTTTATAATGGTTGGAGATATGGGAATGGAATTAAATTAAAATGCTATATACCTCAACTTTTGATCTTTTTTTATTATTGGAGATTTGTATATGTTGGCAATATTTAGTTATTGACATTTAATTTAATAAAAAAAATAAGTGATCATGTTTCTTCTTAATTTTATAGAAGGTTGATGTTTTAGTATTTGTGATAAACTCCATGTCCTTAGAATAAGGATTTCGAAGATATAGTGATTTTAAAATCCATTGTTAATTAATATGTAAATGAATTGTTTGTAAATCTTCTAATCAGATCTTCCTTTTATCAGCCATTTACTGTGAAAGTTGTTTAGTTTGGTATGAGGGTGTGTATCTTAATGTTTTTTGTTGATTATGATGCTTCCATGATAGCAATATAATATTAAATAAGTAAACTATCATGTAAAGTATCAAGATCATATCAGAAGCCTATGGTATTTCTGCATTTAAAAGATATTTTAAGCAATTGAATGTGTCAGACTTTTCAAAGAGTATAAAGATCTGGAAATATATTTTTTTGCAATAGTTTTTTTATGTGAATCTCTTATGATATCTCAAGATTATCTTCATTTCCTAAAGTTGTTGCCAGTTTTTTTTTTTTTTTTTTTTTTGGGGGGGGGGGAGAATACCTTTTAAAAAGCTACACATTTAAACACCAGTAGAATCAGCTGTTATAAATATGTTATGGATCCTAAATAAAATAAATCAAGATGGTTTGAATGTGGTTCTCCTTGAATTTACACTTTATAAGAATTTGCATGCTTCATACGTAAGTGATATTTCTTAGTTTATAAATCAGATCATTTATTCAGGAGTTATTTCAAGAAATGTGAAAAAAATATGTCAATGAAATCCTTATTTTGGGGTGTGTAATAGGATATAAGTATTGAAATGTTTTTCTATGTTATACAAGATAGTTGTAAATGAGTTTATAAATGATCAGAAAGATTATTTGAAGATAATTTTTAATTTTTGAAAGCAAAATTAGTACCACCATCATTGATAACATCATACACCTTTAAAGTCAGGATCATAAAGATGGTTTTTTTGCATTCATGAAGGCTGCAAAATTTTCTACTCTACATATTCATTCAAATCCTTTTGAACTGTCCCTGGGTCTTTAAAACATACATTCCAGTGGTAGCTGTTTATTATTTCTTCCTTGATGATGTCCCATGTATACCCCATCTGAGGTATATTTTATATTGATGGTTTTAGAATATTCAGCAGATGGGCATGGTGACCCAGTTGGCAAAGGCGTCAAGCCAGTAATCTGAGGGTTGCGGGATCGAGGCCAGTCGCTGACAAATTCCACCGCCGTGTTCACTAATGGTGGCCGGGCCAAAAAATAGGGCATGGCAGCAATGTCCTCCAAGTTCTCAAATTTACCTCTGGAGGTGCTGGGTCAGGTGGCGTGGTCCTGCCACTTGACTCGATTCAAAATTTGTGGACCATCAAATGGGTGCAGTGTGGACCCACCCCCTGTGGTGCACCCAGGGCAACGCATGCAGCAAATTGGTCTCACGCTTCCAGCTAACACCAGATAAGAGCCTATGCTCAGTTCTCCCAGCCATTAGAAACAAATGAAAAAAAAAAAGAATATTCAGCAGCTGATTAAGACTCTTCTATTTTAGAAATCTGTTTTATTAACTATTTGGTGGAAAGCACCTTATATGACTGGATACTACTGACGTCCATTTGCAAGCATTTAAAAATGTTAAATGTTAGAAAAATTGTTTCATGGGAGAATATTTTTAGATGTAATATAGCATTGTACAAGTATAATAGAACCTTACTATATTCCCATTTGCAATGTTTTCTGGGTTAGTCAACCCTTCTGACATGATTAGGGAAGTTAACAGTGCTTTTTAATTTGAATATCTTTCGATCAAGCAACTGATGTACACCTCTGTTAAACAGTGATAACTCTCTGGCTAATAGCTGTAACCCTAGAGGTATCAACTTCCTGGCAGCGAACATTGCCCCTGATTTCCCTATGATACTCATCCTAAGGTTTAAATGATCTTCAGCAATCTTTTTTCTATTACTTTGTTCTCTTTGTAGAATAATGTTTTGTTAGAGAGATTTTAATGGAAAAGCCTAATTTCATCACTGTTATAAATATCCCTGTTGATATGCCGTTAAATCTTATAGAGAATGACAGTTGAAATTCTAGATAATTCCTTAGTAGCATTTATTTTTTTTCTTCCAGCTACTTCACTTTGAGAAGAGTCATTTCTCATTGTAAATTATAGGATTCACTATCACCATTTATATGAATATATGCAACAGTAGTGATTTAATAATGGTTTGTCAATAGCTATTGATACACAATTTACCACCGACTGTAGTGTCATACAGTGGATTATTTGAAGACAAAATATTTAGTGAATTTTCAGTTATTATTTCTTATCGGATGAAATTCCATGCTATAAGGCAAGTTTAAAAATGGAACTACACATGACAATTAGAATTTAATAGTGGTTTGTTAATGGCTATAAAAGTAATGTTGTTGGTGGTTTTTATCTTTAATGGTTCACTTCCTGTGGGATAAATTTCTTTTGATATCGGGCAAGTTCAAATAGAATCTATTAAGGCATTCTAATTCAAAGTAGTCATTGAAAATAGTGTCTGCATTGATATCTGAGGGTGTCTGCAAAGCAGGAGATATTTAATATACATTGTTGCTCATTTATTTTTTGTGGAAAATTTTTATGGGTTGTTAAAAGAGGGTTATCTCTATGGAGAAGTTCATTAGATACTTCTCTCTATAATGTTCATTGTTTTAAGTTTCTGTAAACCTGTCTCCTACTGTCATGTAATGCTGTATAATAATAAAGTCATATAAAGTTCACTTTCACTTCTCTGTAAGTTGTAAAAGATAATTGCAGTTAATAAGATTTTTTTTTTCCGTGTGAGAATGGAGTATTGACATTTAAATTCCTAATAGTTTTTAAAATATATTTTCCTCTTGTTTATGAACAGTAGCACTGTAAAAAAGATTCATGTGTTCTTAACACTACTGCCTCATTTTGCTATTATAAGACACATTTTTAAGTAAAATTTCAAAATAGTCATTATTTTTGCAAGAACTGATAGCATTTCAAAATTCAGTATGTAAAATGTGTTTTTCTTGAAAATTTGAAAAGTGTATCTTAGGTTTGAAGAGGAATAAAAAGAAAAGTTTTAACACCATGAACCACCTCCAAATTTCTTTATATTTTTTATGGATAACGCCCTGTAATTGGTTGGACTCTGATTAATGTGGGGGGTGAGGGGGAATATTTTTTGTGGTTAGTCAAAAGCTGACTCCATATATAGCTTTAAAAATGATTGAAGATATTTGTTTAGCTCTTTACAAGAGAAATATACATTGCTTTGTATGCAATCTGAAAAATTAACCTGCAAAGCAAAGAAATAATAATAGTCCATAGAAAACAAAAAAAACTATGGTTAAATCAAAATTTTTTTTTTATTTAAGAACTATATCTATGTCTTTCTCGCAGATTTATATATATATATACACACAGTGGAATCTCGATCGATCGTTTTCCGAATCATCGTTTTCCCGTATGTGTTGTTTATTTCACCCAGTCCCTACGATCATATTGCTTTGTTATGTTCCCGCATTTATCGTCGGTCATAATTCAGTCGGCCCCTTGAAAAACGATAGATCGAGATTACACTGTATATATAGTCTTTTCTGCACTCTGCACATCATAAATGTGTTTAGTCTTTTACTAATTTAAATGCAACATAATAGATTAATTTCATAACCAGGGTCATGTATTATATACTTTTATATATTCTTTGATCCTGTTGCATTTTGAGCTGAATTTTTCTGTGATAGTTATGGAGATTAAAATAGTGGTTACATGACCAACCTGTCCTGTAAATATGTGTCATTTTTATTTTACTTTTTGTAAATATTTCTTAATCCAGAACGCTGTAAATGAAACCATGAAAATTTTCATTTGCCTTTTCCCTCCTCCCCCCCCCCCCCCCCTTTTTTGTGGCTTGTTTGTTTCTACAAGGTACAAATTTCAAATTGACTTTTCCTATTCTCATCATTTACTATATATGCAAAATATTTTTTATCTGGTGTGAAAAACCAGTGCTATGATAAAAACTGTAACTGCCTTTTCTTAAGTATAATATTAATGTCAAACACTGAAAAAATATTCAAGACAAGCTGTGGAGAAATTTGTGTTTTTCATTTTTGTTTCTGAGATATGTTTTGAATTTGCTAATTAAAATTTGATCTTTTTGATTAAAAAATTGAATTGAGTCTTTTTAAATTTAATTTTTTTATAAATAAATTAAAATTTATAATAAATAAATTAATTAATAATAATTTGATTTATTAATAATTCGATAAATAAATTAAAATTTATCGAATTTTAATTTATTTAACGAGTTTGTACTGATATTATGTAGCTAAATGCTAGACAAATGTGAGTTGCATCATATTGTAAAGATGTTTAATTTATGAAGTTCCTAATTATTTTTGCATGGGAAACTTTAAATTTTAACAGAATGCAGCTCACATGCAAAATACTACTTTCTTCCAATTTGTAATGCAGATAAGCTTTCTACTGATGCTTGCTACAAATAATCTTTGTATTAATTAAAATAAATGATAAGTTATAAATATTATGTATGGATATTAAATTTTGTGGCTTTGCAATAATGTAATATACAGACTGTTTTTAATGTTGTATAAACGTCAAGAATTAACTTTACGAATGTATAATTTGAATGAATTATTTTTGAATAAAAAATTCATGTTATCTATAATACTGATTAAGATTTGAAAACAATATTTATTTATTTTTCGGGGGTGTCGAATGCTTATAAACATATGAATATACAATATAATGCCAGTTTTACGTTTCTGGTTTATATGTTTTTCTGAGGTACAAGTAAATTTCCCAATATCCGAAACTCTAGAATTGAAAATAAAGCTTGGTAACTTCAGTTACTATATATACAGTAGTGATCTCAGCCTAAATCTCATATCTAGGAAAAGAGAAAAGATTTATTCCACAGATTAGCGTTTAGCAGAAGTTCCATTCTGTGCCAGATTGTCATTGCACTATTTTTTCTATTATCTTACTGTAAAATATTATGAAAAATATGGCGAGTTAAGTATTAAAAAGTGGTTCCAAAATCAGCTTTCGTATCATGGAGTCTTACTTCTCGTTTAATTTCTCAGAGAAGCAAATAAACTCCCATGAAATTCTTATTCAGATGAAAAATATTATGCATTTGAAAGAAATGCTCGTTGGTAAAGGAAATCTAGATTTTTGCTCTAGTAAATGCTTTCGATTTCGCAATTTATAAAATTTTGTCACCGTATTCCTTTGTTAACTTACTCGTCGAAGAAGCTTTTATATATGTTAAGGTCCCAGTATCGCTTGTCTTTAGAATTGCCTTTAGAAGAAATAGAATGGCTTTTATAATCAGGCAGATCTGGAGAATGCGCTTAGTGACGATAATCCGTTTGGTGCAAACTTATATAAACTTACTTAGATTTTTTTTTTTCAAGAAAAATTATATGTGTATTTTAAGAGTGCTTGATTCTATAGCAAATATCTTATTAAGTTTCTTAATATTTTAAATTTATTAACATTTTAATTTTCTTTTGTCCTTTGCAGGTATTCCAGAATTCTGTCGTAGGACGTGCGAGTGGATATTTCCATTCCAGATTCCCATTTTAAAATTTGATAAAGTTGAATTAATTACAAGAGAAGTTTTGTTGAAGAGGAATATTTCAGTTTTTATATGAAACTCCGGATTAATTGTTCACGGTTGGTCGCAACGGCAAATGCATTCTTAAAGATGCTTGTTTTCAAAGAAATATTACTTTGCTTTGATTCTATTAATTGTTCAGTGAGTTGCAGTTTCCGCAATTTAAGAGAGCAACGTACGGCAACATATCTCCAGCGTCTCATGCCACGAAAGGAAATACTAATTTCTCTGTAAAACCTGTTGAACAGACATCTTCGAACGAATCATTTGAAAACACGTAATCGGTCCCAAGCATGATAAAAATCATTAAGTAACGAGAGAGACAAGGGGGAAAAAATCTGATAAGGTTTGTAAAACAAGCTCATTATCCTAGATGTACGGAAGAGAAAACTTCTGTGCGTTGCGGGACTAACAAGGGATTTTCTGATAAGGTTACCTTCAAAATATAAAAAAAAAGTATGTTTCTACATTGCACTAAATTTGTCTGTTTAAAATGCATGTGAAAAAAGATTTCATCGGGACAAATTGATAGCACATCTGTGTCCATGCCAGAGAAAAATCTTTCATCTCTGGGTATGGATACGATGTTTTTTTCGGGGCAGCTATTTGAAAAATTATTGTTGCAAATATAACGAAGATAAACTATTCGTCTGCAACTTCTGTGATTTTTTTTTATATCTACAGATCACTCTGATGGCAAATTTCTCTAATATCGAAGGGTTTTCACAAAATTGTAATTTAGAAATGCAACACCGAGCGTATACTGGAGAAATGCCTTTTGTCTGCAGTATATGTAACAAAGGATTTTCTAAGAACAATAACTTAAAAATGCATCTTCGAACGCATACTGGAGAAAAGCCTTTCGTCTGCAGTGTATGCAAGAAAGGATTTTCTCAACAGAGTAATTTAAAAACGCATCTCCGCAAGCATACTGGAGAAAAGCCTTTCGTCTGCAGTGTATGTCAGAAAGGATTTTCTCATAATGATCAATTAAAAAAACATCTCCCTATGCATTCTGGAGAAATGCCGAAACATCATACGCATACTGGAGAGAAACCTTTTGTCTGCAATGTATGCAAGAGAGGATTTCCTGCGAATGATAGCTTAAAAAAACATATCCGTACGCATACTGGAGAAAAGCCTTTTGTCTGCAGTGTATGTAACAAAGAATTTTCTGAAAGTGGTAATTTAAAAAGACATCTCCGTACGCATTCTGGAGAAAAGCCTTTTGTCTGCAGCGTATGTAACAAAGCATTTCCTGAGAATCGTAACTTAAAAAGACATCTCCGAACGCACACTGGGGAAAACCCTTTCGTCTGCATTGTGTGTCAGAAAGGATTTTTGGATACATCTAACTTAATAAGACATTTCCGAATGCATACTGGAGAAAAGCCTTTCGACTGCAGTGTATGTCAGAAAGGATTTTCTGAGAATGGTAACTTAAAAAGTCATCTCCGTACGCATACTGGAGAAAAGCCTTTCGTCTGCAGTGTATGTAAGGCAAGATTTTCTGAGAAAAGTACCTTAAGAAGACATTTCCGTAAGCATAATGACGAAAAGCCTTTCCTCTGAAATGTACGTGAGAAAGGATTTTCTGAGAATGGTAACTTAAAAAAACATCGTACGCATATGAGTACTCTATGTAAATCATATGAGTACTGCAAAAAAGTCTTTTGTCTGTTGAGTATTTAAGGAAGAATTTTCTGATAATGGTAACTTAAAAAGACATCTTCGTACGCACGCTAGAGAGAAACATTGGCCTAGTACTAAATCAGGACCTGTCCGCTAAAGAGGACGATAATATTTTACTGCGGCAACCTCCTAAGTTATGGTAACCAATTATCTCCTTTCGAGACGTGCGGGAGGGTGTTTGCTTATGAACGGAACTATATCAATGTAATGTTGTTTTTCTCGCTTCTTAATAAATATCTATTGACGCGTAGTACATTATTTATGTACTACGCATATTATTTGAGTATTTTAAAGAGTATTTTTATGTTTTATATCTGTATTTTTCAGAAGAAACAAAACGTTTTGAGGTGAGTGTAGTGGATGTTTGCTTCTAATTAAAATACATTTCTATATAATTAAAATTAGTTGATATATAATTATCAAAAAATTTATATTTCTTGATAATTAGATATTAAAAAAATTGATAATCCTAATTTTATAATATTTTTCATTTTATAAGATTATTATAATTTTTTTGAGGGGGGCGGTGGTTAGTTTTTAAATTTAAGTAATGTTTTTAATTACATTTCAGTTTTTCTAAAAAATGGTATTACTACATTTTTTCTTTTTTATAAAACTTTGCAACCAGTTTTATATATTGGGATTTCGATATATTTTTCCTTAATTTTTAATTAAATTGTTGTGTGTGTCTGTTTGTTTGTTTTATATATATAATATATATATATATATATATATATATACACACACAGTGCTTCTTTTTCCTAAAAAATTTGGTGTGTATACTGCGGTTTCAGGTGTGCATTTTTAGTACCGTTGTTGCAACTTCAAAATAAATTTATGGTTTATGAAGATGTTGAAGGTCATTTTTGGAACTTATTACAGAAAATTGATAAAATAAAATAATAAATCTGTTAATTCTAATTATATTTATTGATTGGGAAAACTAAACAAAATCTATATACACTACTGGCCACACAAATTGCAACACCAAGAAAGACAAGAGATATCACAACAAAATTTATTTTGTAGATAACATGTTGAACAAGTATCAAATGATTAAATTTATAGACGTCTGTGAAGTGTGGTTCCTGCCAAAATCAGTAGCCAGAGTAGCCGCCATTGTTGGAGATCACCGCTGCCACACGCCTCGGCATTGATTCAAAGAGACTTTGGATGAGTTCTTGGGGTACAGCAGACCAAGCAGCTTCCACACGTTGCCAAAGTTGATCTGCTGTGGCAGCTGGGGATGGAATCTGGGTCAATCGTAGAGCAACCATGGACCACATGTTTAATATCGGCGAAAGATCCGGAGAGCGAGGCGGCCAGGGAAGCAATTCAATCTGGCGATTGACGAAGAACCGTTGGACAATGCGTGCCACGTGTGATCGCGCATTATCCTGATGAAATATGGCTGTGGGCAAGCCCTGAAGGTAAGAAAGGACAACTGGCTCCAACACCTCGGAGATGTAGCGCTGGCTGTTTAAAGTACCGGCAATGCGTACTAGAGGTGTGCGAGAGTGATATCCAATACCGCCCCATACCATAATACCTAGGTCTGTTGGATTCAACAGACCTAGAGGATGGCCATCAATCTTGCTGAACATCACTGCCGATGTTGTGTTAGTCAACAATGAAGTTCTTAAAGGGGTTACTATACGCTTCATCTGTAAAAAAAAAATAAAAATAAAAAATCTATCCCTTTCACATTCATTTGAAGATATCGGAATCATATCGAGATGGTGTATTAACTGAAATAATCCTTCTGGAATTATTTTTTCCCTCCATGTATTGTCGGAAACTCTGTATCATCTCCCTTTCATTCAAACGAATTCTACTTACGAACCAACTAATTAACACAGTGAAATGTTGCAGTTTCGAGGATTAAGTATCCACGGTTACAGCGGCCCGAGAGAAAACTGAAAAATATAGAAATTAATAATATATTAGTTTCAAAACTCGTACCAAGTAGGTACGAACCATTAACTAGTATGGCCCGTTAAATGCCCTGTTGGCGCCATTGTCTACGTTGGCGATCGCCAAACATGCTTCAAAGGCGCGTTTGGCGTTGAGTAAGAGTTTGTTAGAACAAATTAACCTCTGATATCATATGGTCGATGTTTCTCGTATGTTGTATGGTCAACATTAGTATTTCGGTACTGTTGTGGTTAGGTCAATATTTGGAAATAAACTTTGTTATGTTGTGATGCTTAGTCATATCAATTGAATAATTTACAGTCCATTTAAATGAAACAAACCAGAAAACGTATAACATTTGACTGATACATGCCCAATCAAACGCTGCTTCGCTCCTGAGTGAAATAAGGAATTTCTGAATGAAATTTCAATAAAACACGAGTTTACACTTGGACAACTTCATCGGTCGAAACCAAACTTATTTTTCAACCACAGAGAACTAAATGCATCTCTATGGTGTATGGAGACATCTGCTAAAACTCAAATACTGAGACCAGGGGGCGCTGCGCGCACTCTGACTTGTGTTTGATGCTTTTATGCTTGTAGTTAGAACTGGTTCTTAGAACGATGTGATAAACCACGATGTCCTATTCTATGTTTCTTGTTGTTGTGTTTGTAAATAAATAAAACTTGGATAAAAAGCATGAATGTCGGGATTGACTTATTACCATCTGACACGTAAGAAAATTTTAGATATTCATTAAGAACAAACATTGCGAATGCAAAATAGAAGTTGTATCAACATCTGTTTGGATTGTATCTCATTTTTAATCTTTTCTGAGCTAAAGTCTCACCTCGAAAGAACTGACGTAAATTTTCTCGAGTAAGTAAATCGAAAAAAAACAAATCAAAATTCCACACTTTCATAGTAAATAGAATTGTACTCCAAGATACAAGGAAACTTTATAAATGTTCTTTTAAGCATCAGTCTTAATCATGCTGCAAAACTTTGTCCCGACAACTGTCTTCTTAAAAATTTTACATTTTTTTTTAATACGCAGTTGCTGAAGAAAGCACATGCTACCATGATCTTAAGTCTTTGGACTTCACCCGTGGAACAAATCCATGTAATAAGTTCTAATCATAAGATAAACACCTCCAAAAAAGATGTTCATATTTGTAGATAAAGGCTCGATGCACACGAGCGATCTGGTGTCGTTGCGACACCGCAGTTGCGATCAAGCAGTACATAGTGTTGAACTAACCGACTCATACGGACAACGCCGCCGTCCGTGTGAGTCGGTTAGTTCGACACCGGATCGCACGTGTGCACCGAGTCTTACGGTATCTGCCTACGTTGAAGTGGTTGTTTTGGTGTAACAATTAGAATTTAAAAAAAATTATTCTCTTTTTCAAAGGCCAGTCTTTTAGGACTCTAAGGGTCTGTTCACATAGGATTCCGTTGCGTAGCGTTGCGTTGCGTTAAGGAAAAGATGACGTTGAGACGAAAATAAACCAATCATATGCCTCCAAACGATTAGCAATGAAATTTTTAACGGCTATGATTGGTTTATTTTCGTCTCAACGTCATCTTTTCCTTAACGCAACGCAACGGACTTCTATGTGAACAGGCCCTAAGGCTGCTTTACTTTTATCCGTACGATCATTGGATGAGAACTGATGGCCAATTCAATAAACCGAAAGCTATATTAAAATAACGGAAGGAGCATCTTTAAATACATTTTCCAGAAAACAAATTTTTCAATTACTTTTGTAAAAGAGAAAGGCTGATCATTGAAAAAGAATTTTGAATATACCAGGTGATCATAATTAAACTTGGCCTATTCAGAGCCCTCTGTAGCTGTAACTAAAAGGCGGGTTGAGCTGGAATTTTGCAGATAGACAATTCAAAGGATGCGCTGAAAGATTCCGGAAAAAAAATTTTAAATGTCCGCTAGGGAGCGCATTTCAGTCTAAATGCTTGAAATGTCATGCAGTAAAAAACTCATTTAAAACTTTTATTTTAACATTCTCAAGCATTATGATGTTTAAAACTGTTATTTTTACATTTTGAAGCATTTTGACGGTACAAAAGTTGATAAATGTGGCACTGCAAGTGAAGAAAACAATTTGATTTGCATAAGCATACGAATTCAAAGTGAATTCTGGATATAAAAAGAGCGAGATCGAATGAGTATCATTCTTTCAGTTGCGATGGCAATTAGATTACAAGAACGTGCGTTAATCGTAAAACTTTTTTATGAAAACCAGGGAAATGCTATTGCAGTTTTTCGCGAATTTCGACGTTAAAAGAAATTGCGTCGAGGTCCAATGTCTCTACAAGGTGTGAGAGACATGATATCTCGATTTGAAAACACTGGGTGTTTAAGCGTTGAACGTGGCAGACGGCCACAGCGAAGAAGTCGTTTCAGAAGTAGCAACGGCCGTTGTCGAGCAGTCACTAACAAATGATCATGGAGTCAGCAGTGCGCGTGCAGTGTCATGACAATTAGACACTGTTGTATAGCACAGTGCAGAAGATCCTGGGAAAAATAGTGAATTTTTTTTCCGTATAAGATCAGCCACAACCAACATCTGCTTCTTACCGATAATGACCGTCGCTTATTCTTTTGCCCTGACTTTTCTTACCCGAATGGAAGTTGATGACTCCTGGCCGTGGAACATTCTCTGGAGTGACAAGGCTCATTTTTATCTGAGCGGAACAGTGAAGACCCAAAATTGTCGAATTTGGGCCTTGGAAAATCAACGTGCGTTCTACACAATTCCGCAACAGTCGCCTAAAGTTACCGCCTGGTGTGGATTCACTTCCCAATTTATTCTCTGACCATTCTTTTTCGAAGAACTTTACGATAATGGTTCTGTCACATGTTCTGTAACAACCCTCAGATATCGGGACATGCTAAGTAGTTTCGTTTTACCTCAACTCCAGCAGCGACAATGCCCTGAGTCTATTACTTTTATGCAGGAGGGTGCCCCTCCACATAATGGATTCTGTGTGCGGAGGTTTTTACGACAACATTTTACGGATGACAGGGTGATTAGCCGATCGTTTCCTACTCCTTGGCCGGCCCGTTCTCCCGTTCTCACTCCGTGTGATTTTTGGTTATGGGGCCATTTAAAGAACGTTGTTAATAGGGGGGATGTTACAACTATGGCTGACCTGAAGGACCGCATAACATCGTATGTTCGACAGATTACTGGCGACCAGCTGCGGTCCGCCGTTGAACACGCTGTTCATCGCCTGCACATTTTACATACTAATGAGGGAGCCCACATTGAACAATTTTCTTTACATTGCTAGACAGTGTGTAACAAATAAATTATGCTTGAATTGGAATTTGTAGCTTGTTTAATTTTTTTCCATGTAATGCGCCCCCTAGCGGAATTTTTTGAATTTTTTTTTGAATCTTTCAGCGCATCCTTTGAATTGTCTACCTGCAAAATTTCAGCTCAATCCGCCTTTTAGTTACAGCTACAGAGGGCTCTGAATAGGTCAATTATGATCACCTGGTATTTCAATGAAATTTTGCAATTGTGTTTTACATATTACTAATTTTGCTTTGAACTAAAATATATACTATATGTGTTAATTAAATCATTCTACAGGTACTTGTACTTAAAATAAGATTATTTTTTTAAAATCAGTGTTTTTTCACTTTTTTGGTATATTTCGGTGATTTTTGGAAATATTGTAAATTTTTTACTACAGAACACAGGTAAGTGTCACAGTAGTATACAGTATAAAGGAAATTAAAATATATTTAGTTGAATGGAGTGTAGGGTCTTTGGCGTAAGCACTAAATTGTACTAAAAATTTATAAATAATTTCCTATATTTTAAAATGTTAGGAAATTTTTAACCAAAATCATATTTGTTTTCATGATTTATATCCCATTTGAACTAAAAGTATATATACTGAATCAATACTGTATATCTATTTTAAAATGTGCTCTGAACGTAGGCAGATACCTTAAATATATAATTGATGTTATACACCTATTACATTTGAAACTTCGCAATATCGGAAATCATTACCGTGGTTACTGTAATTACTTTAATCAGAATATGAAATAATAACCTTTACATCTGGAATGTAATGATACGCAAAAAGGAATCATTCATTTCTAATTACTTAATCAAAAAGACATTTTAGAAAAACCTATTCATACATTGGCATATATGCACTCTCACTGCGTTAAATTACATGGCAAAGTCAGTATTTGAATAACCTTCATCATTAGTCATTATGGACAAAGATATTTATTTACAGTAAAATTATATACTTAGTTATATTTATAGAATCAATATATATATATATATATATATATATATATATATATATATATATATATATATATATATATATATATATATATATATATATATATATATATATATCGAGCCTTCAGCTCGTCATCTTGTAATCCTTATAGTTTGCAGTCGTATACAATCATGGCACGAGTGAGCAGACATTACTTATAATCAACATAGTTTATTATTCTAAATTAATATAACCCTCTCACCCACGGAAACACGTCTTTCCTATTCTAACTAACCCATTCTTCTGCATATACTATTGAACCCCGCGGCATAAGTTTTCACACTCCTGAAGCGCGTGATTATTCGTCACAGAATTAGTCATTGATAATTTCATATTATCATGATGGTGAGTCATGCTCCCGTTGCGGGCTGCCTCGAAAGAGCGTTCGTTTATCGAGCCCGTAAGTTGGTGTCATCCATTGGCTTTTTTCGTTAATTATCTCTGATTTTCTTGTAGATTTTATAAATTCCCTATTGTTTGAATTAAGTTAGTTTAATTATTTTAATTAATTTTCATAGCATATATATATGTGTGTATGTGTGTGTGTACAGTGTTTTGACTTGCGAGTTTAATTTGTTCCGTGACGGAGCTTATAACTCAAATTACTCGTATCTCAAATCAATTTTTCCCATTGAAATGCCATTAATCCGTTCCGGGCTGCATATAAGCAAACTGCACTTGGATAGAAACCTGGAGGATAATTCGCGGTTGTCATTGGCTGCTGTTGTCCTGCCTCTATTCAAAGCGCCGTAATGCGATCAAAACAAACGCCATCTTGACAAAATGAATTTGTTATTGAGACGTATGGATGTTAGAAATGAAGACTTCCCTGTTCAGTTTCAGAATGTTATTGTTGAAAATTCTGATACAATAATAATAATAAAAAGTAACTTAAAGTCCATAACGGACATAAATAATTGGATAAATAATTGTATAAATAATTGCATAAATAATCTTTAAACGGACATAAAAATGTTATTCCAAGTTGAATAAAATCAGTTCTTAGGGCCAGTGGGAAGAATTCCTTCATACTGCTTGTAACAGAATTTCTCTTCGGCATAGAGCTGGTTCGTTAATCCATGTTCAACCAACATCTATTGCCAGGAGATCCTTAAAAGTTAGAAAAGGTTCGAAACGTTTACTATCTGGCCGTCCAGCTTCAGGTGTATCAGTAAAAAGAAAAAGAAGCCATTCCTTATGTACTAATATAAAGCTTAATCAACCAAATGCAAAAATGCATGGGCATGGACATTAGCTCACGTTTTTTTTTGTTTTTTGTTTTTTTACATTCACTGAAGAAAAAATATACTATGTAGCATTCTGAATTTTCATGTAATTAAAAATTCTTGCATTAATTAAAGAAATGCTAATAAAGTTAAAACCTAGTGTGAGTGTGGTTATAAAAAAACCTCAAAAGGGATAAATTAATTTTTTTTCCTTTCAATAATAAAAAAAAAAGTGACTTGCAAGATATTTTAGTTTTTTCAAAACAACCAACAAAATGTAAAACTAAATAAAACATCAAATAAACTTTTGTAAAAAATAACAGAAAAATAACTTGGTTCATACGCCATGAAATAATAATTTAAAGTTAAAAATGTGACATGCATGATACTTTTGTTTATTCTAAACAACCAACAAAATGCAAAATTAAATAAAACATTAAATAAACTGGTGTAAAAAATAACAGAAATTTAACTTGGTTTATACAACATCAAATAATTTTAAATAATTTTAATGTTATAGTGCATTAAATGGAAAATAAGCAGCTGTTTTAGAAAAACACAAATATTCTTTCCATATTTCCTTTCGAATCGATCGATAACAGCGATAAGTTGGTATAAAGTTTAAAGGAGTTCTTAAAATTTTACTTTGGAACTTTTATTACTTTCCCTATCTTCATACAGATGGCATTACCGTTTTCACACATAAGCATATTTTCATAGCTTCTTAATTTTCGATTGCTATGATTTCTTGGCAATTTTTAAATTTTTTTTCGCCTTTTTCAAAATTTATTTTAAATTTGTACGCATTTTATCTTGTGTTAATCGTATTTTCACCGTGGCTTTATGTCAAATGCGTTGTACTTATCGTCAAATTTCGTGTTTGTTACATACAGCCTTTTATCGGCAAGGAAACTAATGGTATTTCTTATATTAAGTATTTTAGCATAGAGCATAACAGTATATTATTAAAAATTGAAGAGTGAAATCATCATGAGCGCATATACTCCTTAAAAGCGATACATTTCGGCTTTGGTAGAAAGGAGAACGCCTTCCAGGAATTCGAATGAATGACAGGACGATTCGACCAATGATAAGCGCGCATTTTCCTCCAGGTTTCTATCCAAGTACAGTTTCCTTATATGCTTCCGGGCTCCCCCAAAATACCGCAATGTTTGTGTTACATGTTTTGAAATAAGAAAAATATGCTTATAAATGACAAACATTGTATAAAAACGCAATACAATAGAGTGTACTGCAATAAACTTGTTTTTAGTGTAATTTACAACATTTACCTTGTAGATCAGACTTGAAGATGCTGATGGAAGAGGAGGAGAAAGGCTGAACTGAATAATTAAATCTTATTCCTTGATTTTTGACCTTTACTCCACGCTTTCCTCACTTTCGGTTTTATTACGAGCTACTAATAACATTTCCCAGGTGCATATTATTTCGCTACTCTTTTCCACGGACTTGGGGGTTTCAAATAAAAACTGGGCTGGTCCCATAAAACTGCGGGGGTTCCATCGCCTGACAAATCGATCGACCCTTTGCGATATATTTCTCTTTCTGCAGCTGGCCTCTCGTCTCATAAATCTTCGACCTGCACCATCGCTTGTCAAACTCTGTTTGCGCTGCCACCTCCCGTCGCTAACGATCTCGACTCTTTCATTTTTATAGCCTACTAGCATTATCGCCCGGCGTTGCCCGGGTAGATATATAGATATAAAACTTTTCATGCATTCCATCAAAAAAATACTGGGCTGCAACCCCCCCGCTCTTCATGTTCATATGGCCAGACAGAATGCGCTTGGCGCGTTTCTACTGAAATGATATACCCAGTATTTTTTCGATGGAAAGCATGAAAAATTTTATATCTATATATCTACCCGGGCAATCATTCTTTAAAAATAATTCCATTAATTTTCTTATGCCTTAATATAACAAATGGATTAATAGTTCAGTATGGAAGTTATGTGTCGTTATGTTTCTCTGTTTAAAGAGCTTTTCCTCCCACTGCTTAAAAAAAACCCAAAAACTCTAAAAGATTTATCTTATATGATTTCACGGAATAGGTAATTCAAATACATATCGTATGTTAATTCTGTTTCGCGAACTTAGGGCAAAACCTGTAGAACTCTTAAACTTCTTTCCATTTTATGATCCTCAAACAATTAATATATTTAGATCAACAGAAGGCTTCCAAAAACTGGCCATGGAACAAACTTAATTTTTCTTTTTTTTCCCTTTTTTCCCCAAATTTTATTAAGTTCTATTAGTTTGAACGCCATTGTCTAAAATTGTCTAAAGTAGCGGCTCTCACGACTCCACTAAGAAAAATAAAATAAACACTTCTCCCTCCCCCCTTCTCCCCCAAACCAACTCTCAAACCACCCCAGATCACCCCCTCAGAACAAACCTCTTTTCCACCGCGTATCGAATTAGACTGGCTGTGGTGAAGGGACTGTATCCACATTTAAGAGGAGCGCTTAGGGGCACAAAAATCATTAAAAAACTAATTGAGCCCCAAATTTCGTTTTTCCTGATTTAAGTTTCTCGGGTCCTAAACATTAACTGTGCCGAATTTGGTCCCGGTGGCTAAAACAGTCTATGATTCTATAGCGGACAAACAAAGAAGACAAGCTCTTTTATATATATAGATTTGCAGTCGTAACTATCTTACCCTTTATTTACGATCCCCTGCAGAAGCTGACATCACCAAGTGTCCTGTCGTCGTCGTCGTATGAAAAGCTTGCAAGGCGCCTTAGAGCATGATCCCTCCTTGTTCTCAGCATCAACAGTGGGATGTATTATGGTTACCATTCGCAAGATCATAGCAGATATGATAATGTGAATAAATAATAAAAAATAAAATTTTTTTTTAAAGTTTAAGTTAGATTAAATTAAGGTATAATTAGAGTTTAAGAGCTGGTAATAGTAGTTTCAAATTTTAAGTTAGTTGGTAATGACGGAACACCTGGGGTATATAGAGAAAATATTAAAATAGTTAGAGGAGTTTTGTAAGAATATTGTTGAAAAATAAATGACAAATCAGGACGGTCAGACAGAAATCCATCAAGCGCGAGTAGCGAAGTCATGAAGCAGGGGCGTAACTGGGATGGGGCAACCGGGGCAATCCCCCGGGGCCCCCGAGGTAAGGGGGCCCTGGGCTCAAGAAAAATATGTTTGATTATTTATCCAGAGGCCCCAATTTGCGTCCTTGGCCTGGGGTCCCTAAATGCTTAGTTACGCCCTTGCTATGAAGCTTGACGAAGCTTACAAGGTTTACCAGATTGGAAGGTTTACCAGTTGGAAGAGTTATCACCCCACTTTCGTCAGCTGAACTCTGGCACGAGAGGGAACCGTGAGGTGAATCTATGATCGATTAATCAGGAGTGACATGTCAGAAACCAGAAGTAGTTTGGCTATTGAAATTTGGAATTTAGAACAAGAGGAGAAAAATGTAACTATTGAGAGCAGGAATGAGGCCAGAGTTTATAACCATGGTGGCCTTAGGACGCCTAGGAAACTCTTAAGGGTTATAGTACGGGAGGTTTATAAGGTCGTCCTTATTAACTGAAGAGATGTTTTCATAAAAGTTTATTCCTAGCTCTTTAATTTGGATACAATAATTCCCCTGTTTTCAACTCACGATATATCATATGATTTAGCTTGTTTAGTTGACTGATTTGAAACTTTCTCACAGATTTTATAGTGGAACTGACATTCAAACATCTTAGTAAGATGGGATGGCGTGGTATACAATTCTTGTTGAATAAAAGTTATAGGCCAATTCCACCATCAATTTTTATTTTTATTGGATTAATTTGCTCCATTTTTGGCTCGTTTTCAGGCAGTCCTCAGAGAACTTTATTTAAAATCAAAAGAGTTTTATCCTTTAAATTTAAAAATCTCCAACTCTAAACAATATGAGCCAAAAGCTTCAAAAGATGTTTATCTTAGTGAGTAAACAGCTACACAAGTAGTAAATCTGATGAAAAAGACTTTTAAGATTAAACTATTGGGAAGAAAACATCATGGTGGAATTGGCTTTTATTTAATAATGTTTTACAGTTTTTATTTTTTTCCATCTGTTTCAACAGTTGAATATAGGCCCTCATTGATTAATTTTACAATTTTTCTGTATAATTTTCTTGAATCGCTGATTTATTTTTTCCTTTGGTTACGAGATTTTTCAACTCAAATTTTTATGAATTATAATTGTTTCAAATAAATTCTTTTGAAAGTGTGTAATCCGTAATATCAGGAATATGATATCGATACTCCGATATTATCAGAAATCGAATATTGATATTAAATTATTTAATATTGAAGGGGAAATTTCGATATTTCAATAATATCGATACCAATATCGTATCCCTATCTCTAGTGTAAACAGTAAACATTGTAAACGTGTAAACAAACGCTACCAGGACTAGTCATAATATGAAGTTGTCTCTTAGATTGGGTAATGTGAATAAGCTATTGAACATTATTAAATTTCAGTTTTGATTACGTGAAATTTAGAAGATAATTAATTATATTGGTAATTGAATTACACATATAATTCATGGCTATAACTTATAAAATTAATAAATCATGTCAGAACCAGGTTTATGGCATTGTTCTATTATGATTGTTATAAAAATCACAGTTTTTGCCTCATCTGAATGTAAAAAATTTTCTATATATATTGAGTGGAGTTGTATTTAACATAGAATGTCAATTGTAAATTAACTCACACACACACACACATATATATATATATACAGTACTTTTTTTCTAAAAAAATAGGTGGGTATACGGTGTTTTCTCAAATAAAGGTGCGTATTTTTAGTACCGTGTTTTCACGTCACAGGGGAACAAAAAACTCGCAATTTAAAAGAAATACATTTTGTTTTATATGAACAATTCATTTGTAAGTTTCTTAAAATTTTAGTTAAGCCAAAATAATACTTAAAAGAAAAGGTGGGGATACGCCATATCCCCGCGTACCCCCAGAAAAAAAGCCCTATATATATATGTGTGTGTGTGCTCAACATTTGTTTGAGGTCTATTTAAAAAATACGGTTAATTCCCAATATACGGTGCCCCTTGTATTTCACTGCATTGGAACCGCCATCTTGGTTCCGTCTCCCATCGCCAAATTGGCGATGGGAGACGGAACCAAGATGGCGGTTCCAATGCAGTGAAATAATATAAATGACAACATGCAGAACTTTCATTGAAAATTTATACAGAAAATGAAAAAATGAAGTTAAATAAGGGCAGTCGATTTTATTTTTTAAAATTTTTTGTCGCCCAAGCCGAACGCGTATTTTTGGAACGGGAAAGTCCGAAAAGTCCCAAAAATATACATTTTTTAAACTGTACGACCACAATAAAGCACAAAAACACACAAATACAAAAAATGAAAGCTGATAAATAATGAGAAATTTATTGTGTGTGGGGGGGGCGGCCCCGCTAAAAAAAAAGTCGGTATATTACAAATAATTCATTTAAATAGTCGATTTTATTTTTTAAAATTTTTGTCGCCCAAGCAGAACGCGTGTTTTTGGAACGGGAAAGTCCGAAAAGTCCCAAAATTACGCATTTTTAAAACTATACAACCACAGAAAAAGCACAAAAATACACAAATACAAAAAATGATGAGAAATTTGTTATGTGTGGGGGGGCTGCCGCCCCCCCAACCCCCCGCTAAAAAAGTCAGTATATTGCAAATAATTCATTTAAACAAATATAAAATACATCTTGGTTAAATATATCAGCAAGTAAAAAAATGAAAGTTCTGCTTGTTGTCATTTATATTATTTCATGTTAAAATTAAAAAAAAACCACTTACCGGTTATTTACTTTCGGTATAGCTTCTTTTACGTTTTGTTGATTTTTCGGTGTTTTTCGATACACCCAATTCGTCTGTAATCCAAGAACACGGTGTTTTTTTACCCATAAATAAGTTAATTTTAAAACCATAATTAAATCTAATTTACTCGCTTCGAACCGGGAACCACATCTAATGGATCTTTTAACGCAATGTTCAGATCTTTCCTCTCAGTTATACTCATTTGCAAATTACAATTAAGACAATAATAAATATTAGCTATTAACTCAACATAAATACAATAATCTATAATAGTTCTCTTACCCGCATTTTGTAAATCTCGAAAAAAATCCAAATCAACCCTCCCATTCGTAAAAGAAGCCATACCTCGCAAATAAATGTACATCCGAACGCTGGAACTGCAATCCCGAAAAGAACGGTTTAATTTTTTGAAACAGGCGCGTTATATAAAATCCAGATAACCCTCGTTTACAAGTAAATCACAAGCTCTGATTGGTTGCTAATTATTCAAATCGGAAGCTATACGAAACGGAACTATACTATCGGAAGCTTTAACTTAAAAGTATTTAACAACACAAACCACATTTGGCATTTTATCGTCAACTTGGCAAAAATCTAAAAAACATCGCCAAAAAAATATCGCCATCTTATTGAAATCGAGAGCAATAAATGGTTACCTTAAAAGCATTTAACAAACACAAACCACATTTGGCGTTCATCGCCAAATTGGCAAAAATCTAAAAAATCTAAAAAACTTATCGCCAAGCTGCGGCACCGTGTATTGGGAATGAGCCAAAAATACATTCACCATAATGGTGTCTGTGTTTCCAATTAATAAAAACAATGATCTAGCAATAATTTGATCAGCTTACAGTTAGTTGTACTTCATATTCATAAATATACTGTCTGTATTTTCTTTTGTCTTGGAACTAAATTTCTTTTTACCTACCCATCAAAGTTAGCTAAACTAGATACATTTTGATTGAAATTACATATGCATACCATGTGATATCATTTACAATGATCATTTAGATTTTTCTTAATACTTCTCAAAGGAAACAAGATTTGAAAAGTTCAGATACTCAAAATATTTAACTATGAATGCTTGTTTCTATTATATGCTATTGTAAACTAAATATGGTAGTATTTTCTCAGATTGGTACAGCTTTTACAGACGCACCACATTAAAGCTTGGCGATTTTGTGTTTTGACATGGACGGAACTTCCTGCTAAGCTTGGCGATTTTGTGTATGATGTGGTAACCATGCTATTTTGTCTGGCAATCCAGTTTGAATGGATGTTTAATCTTGTTCTGATGTTGCTCGGATTAGATTGAAAGTTTTTTGATTGCGAGTTGTAAATGAGATTTTGGAGGGCGGCCATGTTGGTGAAGGATGTAGTTTATAAATATCAGGGGAGGGTATTGGGTAATGTTAGGATTGGGATTTCTGTAATGTTTTTGGAAGTTTAATACAGCCAGTGGAAGATATATTAGTGACGGCTACAAACCACCGGCGGGGGATTTCTGTTATGTTTTTGAAAGTTTAATACATCAACGGTAAGTTTGTTTTTAACTTATTTGTTATTTCCTGGTCGTTATTGATGTTTTTGTTTACATTTTGCAATTTAGGCCTAACAGGTGTGCGGAATAGGGAAAAGTTGGCGTCAAAAACTTTTTACGCCAACTTGTCACCAAGGGTGGTGCGTCTGAAAAAGCTGTTCCAAGTGTCTTATATATTGGGCAGGGAAAAGAAAGTATTACTAGGAATATTAATAAATTAAGTTGCACCTATGAAAAATATTAGTTTTATTGATCTTTTGGCTAGATTGTTTAATTGGTTAGTTTGCATGATCTTTTGTTATTTTTTGTGTTTTTAATTTTTTGGGTGAAATAAAGCAATTGATACATAATTTATTGATGAATGGACTTGCATATAAAATATTTTGCAAGCCTCAGTTATATTGCTTCATTGTGGAGCACATTGAAGAACCAAAGGTTTCCCCTTTAGTATCACTGCATGGCTGTGATGGCTTAGGGATCTACATTTACCTGGCATGGGTTAATTTTTTTGTGTAATTTTCTATGTGAGCTATCAAAATTTCAGTGTTTCATGTTATTGAAACCATTTTTAAGATTTCATTCTAATTATGATTTTTTAATACCATGCATAGTATATAAATAGTAACAAATTATGCCTTTATACATTTGAACAGGAATATTAAAATTTGTAAAAATTTTTATGAGTTTATAGTTTTAATATATCTGAATGAATAAATATGTCAAGGAATTTACTAATATTTATGGATACCATAAAAAAAAGTTCACCTTTGGATGTAATAGCTGTTTGATACATTTTTTCCTATTGTGGTTTTAATTTCAAAAATCTTACCTATTTACAAAGTGATGAAAAATAAATAAGAATATAACTGCATACTAATCATCTTCATACTTACTATCATATACTTAAAACTATGTCAGATATTAGCATATAATTACAACCTGTTAAATTAATACAATGGATCCATCTATTAATCAGGTGGCACGTAAAGAAACATCATGAATTGTCAAAATATTATTATGCAAACACAAAATTTCTTTATATAAATGTACAAATATTTCAAAACTGATATACTGTACATTTATTCTTCAGTCATATTGTTTTGTATTCGACACTCCATTCTTTCTTATTTGTTATAGTTAGAGCTTTAAATGTTTGCCAGTTTTCTATGGAGTGTAAGGAAAACTGCATCTATACGAAATATCTTTAAATTTTCAAAATAATATGATTTAAATGATATATCATGAAAAGTATAGTTTTATTTTGCTAATGTAATAATCTGTGTGAAGTTAATAAGTGATTCATGTTGGTCTTTATGAATCAATAAAAAATCTCATCAATAAAAAATCTTAAAATATCAGATTCTACTTAAATATTCTCATTATAAATGCTCAAGCGACTTTTATTTCTATTAAGTATAATGCATTTATGTTCTTTATATATATATATATATATATATATATAATCATTATTCAGTTATATAACAGTAAAATAAAATGTCTAAGAATTAGTATTTTGCTGATTTCTTAAATGTAGGTTTTTCTTTTTTTTTGTGTTTTTCAGAGGGCTAGTTACAGCTATATTATGGAAAACTGCATCAACTACATTTAGGATATGTATACCACTTTTTTTTTTGTTTTGTTTGTTCAGCTATGTCCTTTATGAATGCGTCTAAGGAAAAAAAGGTAAATAAAGGCTTTTTTTTAACATATATACTGATATAAGCCACAATAAATTAGTTTAGATAAGCACAATGAGAACACATTTTCAAATCTTCATGGAAACTAAATCCTTTGTTTTTTTATATGTCATAAAGATTTAAGGATAAAGCATCTTTAAATGTCCATATTTGTTCTTACAGTAGAGAAAAGCTTTTTGTGTGTGATATGTTTCAGGAAGAGTTTACTGCCCTAAATTGTTTGCAGAATCACTTCCTAGATCATTCTGTCAAAACACCTTTGTGTGATATGTGTAAAAAAAATTTAAAAGAAAATTAAGCTTCGAAATTCATCATCTCACACATACAAGTCAAAAACTTTTTGTGTGTGATATATGTCTAAAAAGGTTTAGTTGAATATCAGATTGAAAAGCCATCTTTTTATTCACACAGGAGAAAAGGCTTTTGTATGTAACTTGTGTCAAAAAGCTTTTCATAATAGATCAGACTTTAAAATTCATTATCACATGCATACTGGAGAAAGACCTTTCATTTGGGATTTTGGCCAAAAAGGATTTAATCAGATATCAGATTTGAATGTTCATCTTTGTACTCATATAGGAGGAAAATTGTGTGTGATCTATGTCAGAAAGCATTTGCTTGGCGGAATCAATTAAAAAGTCATGATCACCTTCATACTGGAGAAAGACCTTTCATATGTGATGTATGTCAAAAAAGATTTAATAAAAAATCAGACTTGAATGTTCATCTTCAAACTCATAGAGGAGAAAAACCTTTTGAATGTGGCATTTGTCATAAAAAAAAATTTCTAGGTGAGATAACTTGAGTCGCCATCATTTAACTCATAATGGTGAGACACCTTTTGTAAGTGTAATCTGTAATAAGAGATTTAACGGGAAACAAGAAATGAAAGCTCATCTTTGTACTCATACAGGGAAAAACCTTTTGTATGTGATACATGTCAGAAAGTATTCACAGATCAAAGCAGCTTAAGGAGACACCTTCATCATGATGAGGAGTCATGATGAGGAAAAACCTTTCTTATATGATGTATGTCAGAAGGGATTTGCCTGAAGAAAGAGTCTTAATTTTCGTCTTTGTAATTATCTTGGAAAGTAGCCTTTTGTAAGTGGTTATATATATTTGATACTTTTCCCCAAAAAGTAAGATGAAGTGGCATTTCATATGAAGAGAGAAATGTTTGTACGTCAGAATAAATTTGAATTAGGGAAGACCTGAAAAGGTCATCATTGTACTAATGTAAGGGAGAAACTAAGTTTTATGCTGAAAATTATGTTGCAGCATAATGTGATATTATGCTGCAAAATAATATCACATTCTTCCCATGATTATTATTAGTTTCTGAAAAAACTAATAATAATCATGGGGAGGATGAGATTTTATTATAATTTTATTAAACATTGTTTTAAACTCCTCATTTAGAAACACATGCAGAACAGAAAAATTTTGAAAAAAAAGGGGGGTGGGAATTGATAAAATTCTTCAAAAGTAACATTTCAGTTTGTTATGTTTTTTAAACTTTTTATTTTGTTTTATTATTTTTTAACACAACAGGATAAATGTTTACAGTGGTGTAAAATGAAACTGCATGCACAAAATTCAGTTTTATTGAAATTAAAAAAAATTAGTTAAACTATATAAAAATCTGCTCATCTGAACATTTGGTTGAATTTCTTCATTAGGGGTTAACTTTGAAATATATTTTTTTCACAGTGATATTAAAAGTATTATCATTTTACAACATTGAGCTTAATGTAAACATTTTCAATCAATTGAAAACTATTTTAAAGCTTCAGTGCACTTGAAATTATTGATTTTATTTCTAATTTCTATCACTATTCGTATCTTCTTTTTCCATCTTGTTGATTGTATTGACATGTTATAATTCCATTGTGAAGAACACTCATTTAAAGTCAAATTTATAAAGAAGATTTTTTGCATTAATAAAGACTGCAAAATTTTCAACACTAGATAGTTCAAATCATTTTCATGACATATAATTTTTCCCCTTCAACTTATCGTTTTTGTTAATTCGAAATTCGTCTTTTCACACATGCAATCAAATTTAAATTAGCTGTTGTTGTTTTCCCCCACAAAGTGTGAATCATAGAATTTAAGTGCTATTCTATACCATCTGCAAAAGTAGCATGAAAAAAATTGAGGGATATTCGAAAGAAAGTAAATGATATAAATAATAAAAAGAATGGTATCACTTATGAATGAGGAGAATTTTACAGTCATAAAAGAAATACTTCGTGTAGAAAAAAGATAATGAAAACTTAAAATTCATATTCTGAAAAATTGAATTTTTCACAAAAGTGACTTATTGCAGCAATCATAGTTCAAAAATTAATCGATAGAATTTTACAATTGTTTTCTTATATGTTTTCTATAGTTTGCTGAGTGCATGGGAGCAGAAGTTTATATATATATATATGCATTAGAAGATGAGTGATAACAATTTTTTCTAGAAATTGTGTCATTTTCCTCTTTTTCTCTCCGCACCTGACATGTAATGCCATATCTCTGGGATTTATAAAGATATATACAACATCTTGCTTCACAGCATGCAGTGTGTATTTATATATGTGTGTGTGTGTGATCATATTCACATGCATATTATGAATTTGACGAAATGGGAACACATAGAAGGCAGTCGCTGTTGAATATGTAGTCGTGAGTATTTGATGAGAGAAGCACATTCATATAGCCAGATATATACGAATTACACAATGTGACATTATTTATTTATCATGAATTACTAAGAGGCCATTATTCCAGTACATCACTATAAGGTAGGTTGACGAACAGGACACATACAATAGTAACGCCACCGGAACTATTGAATTATTGTTTTTTTTTTAAAGGTATATAGTACTCAATAAATCTTTCATATTAATTCATTTTTTAGTTATTAACTTTCATTTAATGTGATTCGCATATAAATTAGAAATGGAGTTTCGTATACAAAAATTAGCTTAAATTTTAATGTTTTTAGGAGAATTATGATAAAACTAAGATTAATTCTATATATCGAATTTTTTTCCGGCATTTTGCTACTTCGATATATGGAGGTTCGACTGTATATATATATATATATATATATATATATATATATATATATATATATATATATATATATATTAATTATTAGAAACAAAAACTAGGGGAATATTAGTAACATTTTTGGAAGTATGGCATTTTCGTAAAACCAAAATTTTAGCAAATTTTTCCCTTTTCCCCCAATTTTTCAGAAAACAAATTATTCTTTTTCTTTTGTCCCTTTTGTTAGTTCAACTTTCCGAAAATGCAATAAGATTTTTTTTTTTTTGGAAAGGTATCTGTACGAGGTCGGATAACTTAAGGCCCCAGTATCACATGTCTTTGAAAAAACTAGAATGGCTTGTATAAACTTACAGACCCAGAGAACGTGCCTGGTGACCAGTGTTGCCAACCTCTACGAAGCGCTCCTCCCTAGTGCCATCTCGAAATCCCCCTGCTCCCCCCCCCTAACACCAACTTGAGATCACCCTAGACCTTCCTAAAAAAAATTCTGGTTCCAACTAGGCATCCTGTTTGAGAGATAAATTGAAATAAATAGAAAATACACACTTACATAATGAAATGGAGGTTTATTTACATTTGACATATGTATGGAACTGATAATCTAATAAAAAAAAACGCGTCTCGATTGTACATTACTGTCGATTTTTCTAATTTTTTTACCGAACTTTAAATCTACGCCCCCGAAAACCCCCATAAAAATACTACTTGTGTTCTTACTGTATACCTACTTGTGTTCTCCCTAGAGAATTCCCGTAAAAAAAGATAACTTCTAAAAAATGCGTCAGAAAAATGTACCCCCTAGAAAATGCCCCTAAAAATACCCCTTTTCATCTAACTTACCCCCAAATTTAGGTGGAAAACCCCTAAGTTGGCAACACTGCTGGTGACTATAAGCTGATTGATGTAAACTTTTATAAACTTACTTAGGTTTTATATTTTGTTTCAAGACACATTGTATTTGTACTTTAACAGTGCACGAAAGTGTAACAAATGTCTTATTAAGTTTCTTGATATTTTAATTTTAACCTTTAAATTTTTTTCCTTTGCAGGCGTTCAAGAATTCTGTCGCAAGACGTACCGGTGGATAATTTCGTTCCAGATTGCGATCTTAAAATTCGATAAAGTTGAATTAATTGCAAGAGAAGTCTTGTTGAAGAGGAATGTTTCAGTTTTTATATAACGCTCAGAATTAATTGCTCACAGTAGGTCGTAAGAGCAGATGCATTTAAAAAGATGCTTATTTTTGATGAAATATTACTTCGTTTTGATTTTATTAATTGTTCAGTGAGTAGCAGTTTTCCCATTTTAAGAGAGCAACATATAACTTGCGTATCATATGCCAAGAGAGGAACATAATGCGTAGAAACCTCTTGTGAGCCAGCCCTACTTGTGAAGTAGTAATTTCTCTGGAAAACCTGTTCAAATGACATCTTCAAATGAATAATTTCAAAACACATAATCGGTCCCAAGCATGAAAAAAAAATCATTTAGTAACGTGTTCACAAATAAAAAACCTTGATAAGTTTTGTAAATAAGAAGAACATATTCCTAGAAGTACCAAAGTGAAAACCTCTGTCGCCTAACAGGGGATTTTCTAATCAGGTTAGTTTAAATAAATTTTAAAAAGTCTTTGTATCCATACGGCAATAAAGTCGTCTATATAAAATATATGTAGAAAAAGATAACTTAGTGAGAACTTGATAGAACATATCTGTTCCCATGCCATAGAAAAATCTTGCATTTGCACTGCGTATAAATGCGGATTGTTTTCAGGCCAGCCATTTGAAAAACCATCACCGCACGCATACTAGAGATAAAATATTCGTCTGCTATTTCTGTGATTTTTTTTTTTTTTTGTTAAATCAAAGCACTATACGGACACATTTCCCTATCTACACCGAAGGACTTTAAAAAAAAAAGTAATTAATGTATCTTCGAACGCATACTGGAGAGAAGCCTTTCGTATGCAGTGTATGTAAGAAAGGATTTTCTAACAAAGGTAATTTAAACAGACATCACAGAACGCATACTGGAGAAAAGTCTTTCGTCTGTAGCCTTTGTCAGAAAGGATTTTCTGCGAATTTTAGCCTAAAAATCCATCTCCGTATGCATGCCAAAGAAAAGCCTTTCGTCTGCAGTGTATGTAGCAAAGGATTTTCTAACAATAGTCATTTAAAGGGACATCTCCGAACGCATACTGGAGAAAAGCCTTTCGTCTGCAGTGTATGTCAGAAAGAATTTTCCGAGAATAGCAGCTTAAAAAGACATCTCCGAACGCATACTGGAGAAAAACCTTTCGTCTGCAGTCTATGTCAGAAAGAATTTTCTGAGAATGGTGGCTTAAAAAAACATCTCCGAACGCACACTAGAGAAAAGAATTTGGTTTGCAGTGTTCGTAAAGATGAATTCTCTAATAATGGTAACTTCAAAAAACATCTCCGAACGCATACTGCAAAAAATCCCTTCGTTTGCAGTGTGTGCAAGAAAGGATTTTCTAATAATGCTGACTTCAAAAGACATTTCTTAACGCATACCGGAGAAAAGCCTTTCGCCTGCGGTTTATGTCGCAAAGGATTTTCTATATATTTTAACTTAAAAAGACATCTCCGAACGCATACTGGAGAGAAGCCTTTCGTCTGTAGTGTATGTAAAAGAGGATTTTCTGACAATGGTAACTTAAAAAAACATCTTCGAGCGCACACTGGATAGAAATATTTCGCCTGCAATGTAAGTAAGAAAAGGGTTTTCTGAGAATGGTAGCTTAAAAAGACATCTCCGCATACTTAAGAAAAACCTTTCGTCTGTAGTGTATGGAAGAAAGGATTTTCTGCTAATGGTACCTGGAAAAAATCCCCCTACGCATAATGGAGAAATTTCTGTCGACTGTAGTATATGTACAAAAGGATTTTCTCAAGAGAGTAATTTAAAAACGCATCTGCGTAGGCATACTGGAGAAAAGTCTCATCTGCAGTTTATGTAAGAAAGGATCTTGTCAAGGTGGTCGTTTCAGAACACTTCTCCGAACGCATATTTCTCTCATTATTTGTAAAATAAAAATATATATATTTTTTCGAATTTCGTCTGTTATTGTTTATTTGTTGTTATTTCGATAGTTTATATCCAATGCGTATAGGGAAATTTTGCCTGAGGAAAATGTAATAAGGCAGCAGTTAATGATAATTTTCCTTGACAGTGAATTTTCCTTATATGTGTATTCGATGGTCTATTACAGGGTTCGTTCAGTCCTTAAAAGTCCTTGGGAACTGCTTATTTTACATTCTGGCCTTTTAGGGCCCTTAAAAAGTTTTTTAAAGTACTTATTTTGCATTCATGGTCCTTAATTTTTTTCGTTACTTGCGAAGTTCAGTTGAAGAATATCTTTGCCTTTTCCCATTCATTAGTTCAAAGCCAACCGTGTCGTTATCTGATCAGTTTCAGTTTTCTCCTACGGGAATGAGATCCTAGGGCTATGAGAGGAGGATGGGGGCCGTGACATGGCTTTTGTTTGGGATCCAGTTGTCCCTCTATTTGCAAGTGACTTTATTTAGAAAGCAGTTACGCGGGAAAAGACAATAATCGGAAATGGCATATAATATAACACTACGCATACCCAGACACCCCCTCTTGCTTCTTCAACAGTTTGAGCTACCAGGTCTGGGTAATTTTGTCTGCTGTAGAAGCAGGCTGGGACCTTGACCTTCTTACGTTTTCTAGAAGAGGAGCTGTAACTGACAGCTATAAATTTAACGACACCGGTGAGGTGCAGAATTTTCAACGGGATATAAATAAAATTTCTGTAATTACTCTCCTGTACTATTATGTGTTGTTTTTGAGCGTTGTGGGTTCTTATTTCCCTTTTCAGAGGAAAAACTACCATAAGATGGTGTTACTTTATGACAGACTAGCGGCCCGTCCCGACTTTGTCCGGGTTGAACAAAATATTATACCAATAAATTTCCAGTTGATAGCTAATAAATTGTAAATCTTTTTTTACCTTAAAAATAACCTTAATAATACCTTAAATTAATATTACGTTAGTTAATAATTAAAGTTAATTTTTTAAAAGAAAAAGGCGTGCCGGATAACGGCTAGATTCGAACCGCTAACGTCAGAACAGAAGCCCACTGCGATTGCACCACGCTAAGGATCGTTGGAGGCCTTCGGCACAAAAAGCGGTAGAGGACAGTAGCAGTAACAATGGAGCTTGTTTGGATTAAGCCCCTAACTTTATTTCTACTGATCAGATATACATAATATATAGCCTATGTCCATCTGGAATAATGTACCTTTCAAACAGCGAAAGAATTTTTCAAATAGGTGCAGTGGTTCTGGAGATTACCCTCCACATACAAAATCGCTCTCTCTTTATATATAAGTATAGATTTTAAGTTTTTTCCTGTGCCAGTCGATCAGTTTTAAAAGCAGCACAAAACGAACAGTTGCAAAACATTGGTACATCCTTTCCTTACGTTTGTAATGTGTTGCGCTAACCCAGATATTTAATAACCATTGAGAAATTAAAGTTAAAATGTGTCACAAAGTTGACCCGCCGAGTGGGGCTACTTTGTGACATTTGTGTTTTCGCCTTGAAATCCAGGAGGAAAAAATTTCTTGACACAAATTTAGACAGTAAAATGCGTATCAAAAGATTGATACACAATTATATATACCTATTACAAATATTTAGCTTTATCTATATCTTTGACATGAAAGAGACCTCGGGTGCCCAGGGCAGCCACCAGTTTTTTAAGAAGATGAGGAAATTCGTCTTTCGGCGCACACTGCTCCTTCGGGTAGTTTTTTCCGGATAATTAATACTTCTTTCTCTCCGGAGGTGTTTTAGAGGAGGAAAAATGCAACATGGAGCGGCTGGAGGAGGTGGGTCGACTTTGTGGGTTATTTTGTGACAGTGTCAATGTGTCACAAAGTAACCCCGTCACCTTTCGATGTTTAGGTTATGTTCTTATACCTCTCGGAAATATCACTACACAAAAGTTATATTGCTCCAAAGTCTAACCAACATATTGAAAATAAAAAATAATTACCGGTGGTAGTTGGTTGTATAAGGTGTTAGCCTTCAGCACACAAAGTTTCCGACGTTTGAGTCAATAGTTTGACAACAGGTTTGAACAATACACTGGCCAGCGGAACCAAATGGCGCGCAAACTCTCCGGACACTGGCCACTAGGTGTCTCTGTATGTCGAACAAGCTGTTGGCGCTGTTCTTTGCCTGCCCGGTATCACGGGCGCGCCGCAAGATCCGAAATACTAAAAAATTACTATATATCACAAAGTTACCCCAGCAGTCACAAAGTAACCCCCGTCTTACGGTATTAATGCAGTTTCTGTATATTAATTTCATTAAAAAAATTAAATGTGATATTTCTACACATTTAAGATTTCATATTGGGGTGCGAAAGTAGATCTACCTCCACGTGGTGCACCCCGGACAACGTTTTTTACGGCTAAAAGATCTACAACTTTTCGGCATGCACCACCTTCACCGAATTGGCATTTTTGCGAGTCCTAATTGCCCACTTTGTGGGAAAGATGAAATCATGGACAGGAACCATTTGTTGGGATGCTCGGCTCTGCGTGGAGACTCCGAGGTAAAGCGATATTGGAGAGCACGACATCTGCTGATGGGACATTGACTTTTCTCTCTTACTGTTCCTGTTTTATATATTTCATGTTCCTTGTTAATCTTGTTAACTTGTAAGAGTTTGTCATTTTCCTTTGCCATTGGAAATAAAAAAAAAGATTTCATATTTGTAATGATATTAAAATTAGTATAAAAAAAATAAACACCATGAATACACAATCTCCAGGACCTTGTGAATAGATTCAAGAACAAAGTCATCATAAATATTGTTAGTGAGCGCACTCGTACATTTTGTTCTCATCAAACTATTTTCAGGAGAATTGACGAACTTGTGAAATATATCAAAAATGATTTAAAAAGTAAAGTTTCTAGTTTTAAGTTTTACTCTTTGTGGATTCATGAAAGTACTGATGCTACAAACAAGGCCAATTGCCATTTTTATTAGAGGAATTAATTACGAGTTTATTGTAACTGAAGAAATGGCTTAATTAGTACCGCTAAAAGACAAGACAACCTCAAGAGATTTACAGGGGGTCATTAAAAAACTTTGCCGATATATGGACCTCTAGCGGCTGTTCCGTTCAACCGATCGAGATGAGATTTCAGACATAGTCAGTCAGAGTTATGAGCTAGAGATTCTGTGAACGGCAACCAAGTGGCGCTCACGGTTACAGTTATAGGTACAAAAACTCGAAATTTTTGAATGGCAACGCCCACTTTTCCCCGTCGCAAAATGCTCAGCTCATGTGAAAACCCTTAACAGCGTTGAAACGGTACGTGTATCACAAAAAACGGACGCGTTATGCACGCACAAAAAACAGTCTGCGAACTTTGATGCTTATGTTAGAATGAGGAAATGATGAAATTATATATTTTAGTCGTGATATATGGGACACACTATCGAGTTAACTAATACTTGAGAGACGTTAACAACGAATAAAAAAAACGGAAAATCTGACATTTAAATTTCCTCTCCATTTTCAAACAGCCCATGCTACACTCATGTTCATAAATTAAGGATAGTTCAGAATCACACGGAAATCGAACTCTAGAGTAAAAATTTCACCTTTAGAATTATCACACACATCTTTAAGAATAATATGCAAATTACAGGTAGCCACCATATGCGCCGATAGTACGTCACAATGACGAGGGTGTAAGACAGGGGTATATATGGAATGGTAGCAAAGAAGTAAAATTGTTCACAAGCGTTCTGTAAGCCGCTAAGTGTCATAACCGAATAGTTATGACACAGAGGAAGCATGTGGATGATTTTTTTACGCGGTAGAGTTATCGGCCGCCTGGAATGTGGGCGTACTCAGATGGAAGTATCCGAGGAACTTGGAATTGCCCAAAGTGTCATCTCTAGGCATTGGCAACGATTCCAAGATGATGGAAATTTCATTAGACGTTACAATACAGGTCGCTCCCGAGTTACAACGCCGAATGAAGACCGGTATTTGGCAGTAACTGCCAAAAAAAGCAGACGGAGCACAGCATCCGACCTGTCTCGTCAGCTATCTGCAACCACGGGTACCACAGTTTCAAGGAAAACCGTGTACAGACGTTTGGGAAATATTGGTCTATATGCTTGTAGGCCTGTCAGATGTGTTCCGCTCACGGCAACTCACTGTCGGCAGCAATTAGTCTGGAGTAGAGAACATGCAATGTGGACATCCTCACAGTGGGCTTGTGTGATGCTTTCCGACGAGTTTTAGTTGCAGTCTGATTTAGCTTGCAGTCAGGTTTAGCTTGCAGTCTGATTCACGTTGGACTTTCATATGGAGAACGCCAGGTACCCGTTATCACCAAGACAACATCATTGAACGACATCGTTACGGTGGTGCAGGATTGTTCGTTTGGGGTAGAAATATACTGGGCTCCAGAACAGATCTGCATGTTCAAATCCATGAACGGCCACATTTATCGGGACATCATTCTGCAAAAACATGTACGTTTGTTTAGGGGTGCCATGGTCGCAGAATTTGTGTTTATGGATGACAACGCCCGTCCTCACCGAGCAAACATCGTAAACGAATGCCTTCAATCTGAGGATATCCCCCGTAGGTAATGGCCAGCATTCTCACCTGACTTGAATCCGATAGAGCACGTGTGGGACATGCTTGGCCGACGAGTTGCAGCCCGTCAACCACCTCCTACATGTGTACCGGAACTTGGGAAAGCATTGCTTGCTGAGTGGATTAATGTTCCCCAAGATCAGCTTGATAATTTGATACTCAGTATGCCTAGGTGTTGTACGGACTGCATTTCATCGCATGAGAGACATACAATGTATTAACCATCATACCAACCATGTAATATTAAGTTTTTGTAAATGAGATATTTTTTACAATTGCTCCAGGAAGCAAAAATCGTAGTTTTTAGGAATAGTATCATACATACACCATCTTTTTTGTTCTTTATCTTTTGTTTAATAAATGGGCTTTATGAATAAGTCACGTTTGCTTTGTTTACCGGAGCTGGCATTATTCTTAATTTATGGACATGAGTGTAGATAATTTCAACAATTAATAAATTAATTATGAACATAAAACGGAAAAGGCTAATTTTATACACAAAGCAGAATTACCAGAATATAGTGAAGAAACACTGACACAATGCAGCCCACTGTTTTCTTTACTGTAAAATATTCTGTGGGAAATGAAAAAATTAGTAGTTTAAATTCTGATGACTGCTAGCAGTCAAAAGCAAAACTGAGCATTATTAAAATACAGTGAGAGATAACAAATTAAATTTTGTACTGCAAGTGGGAATAATACTTCTAGATACACGTTGTATACAAAAATAAGTAAATTTTTAAAACGAAATGATTTCGATAATTGCTAAGGAAGAATTCTAAACCAGAAACATAAATATCCCATCAAAATTATGGATTCCGCCCGACACATGAACATAACATTGCTTTAGCAAGGTATTGATCCCCAAAACAGAGATGAATCTGAAATGTAGAAAGCATTCGCACTTTGCGGCAATCAGCCAACTCTGCGCCAAATGTTTGCGCACAAAGCGTAAAACAGCCTATTTCTAAATAAACCTTTCAATTTTAATTAAATATTGCGTTTGGAACAAGGTTAAAAGTATTTGTTAAATTAAGTTGACGTTATTTCGTATACATTTCAACAGTTTTCAAGAGCTTAAAAATTATGGAATTTGAAATAAAAAATCATCGAAATTTCTCTCTATGGACGTTAGCATGGAGAACGGTTAGTTCTGGTCTCCATATATGAAAGTGACGTCACACTCCGATGGCACATTGTAACGTTACAGAAGAATCACTGCTGATACTAAATCACAGTTTAGAACCAAATATCAAGTAACATGACAACATTTTAAGTTGCATTAACGTGTGTGTTTTTCATGTATAAATCTGTAAGTTGACATTGACATTGACATAAAAATCTTTTAAGGCTCCTCGGAGCTGGAGCTCCTTATCCTCGGTATGCATTGTGGAAAAATCTATAAGTTTAATCGCCAACACTGCCAGTATTTGGAGCGGTTCACAAACTAAAACAGTTTGAAACTGTTGGAAGACAGGAGCATTTTTGATATATTGAACAGGTATCATCTCACTACTGACCAAATTCCGATAAACTCTTCTCCAACGGAACATACTAATGATGTACGTATATCATGGTTAAATATTATATTAAAAATTATCAAAAGAGTGATATCAATTTAGTTATTTAAGTTTTCTATATCTATTATACTGCATGTGTATGTTTCATTATAAATATGCCGTTAAATGCTAATGTGTTACTAGTGATTGTTGAACTGTAATTACGAGACTGTTTTCAGTTCACTTTGTTGCATGATTGCATAATTTTTAAGGGAAAAATTGTTTGAGGAATTTTTCTTGTTGTGTATCATAATGTTTTGCTGTTTGTTGCATTTTAACATAGATCTAAGGTTTATTTAACAGTCCAATTATTCCCTTATGAACCATTATCATTATTAGAAATTGTTATGAATGTAAAAATCTGAGGGGCTGCAATAACTAGGAACCTTGAATTGTAAACTCTTTTTTTGTGTTAACTTTTCTGATTTTATATATATATCAAAGTTATACTTTTAGTATTAAGTAACTAGTTTCTATTTCAGAGTAATATAAATATATTATATATCACTATATTATGCTGTATATATGTTTAAATATATTAAGCTAAAATAAAGTATATAAATTAAAGAAAATTAGGTTAAAAAATTACCGATACATGCAAAATATTTAAGCAATCTATTTCAATTTAATATAATTAATTTTAATTTTATATACTATATATATATATATAAGTATAAATATAAATATAGTATATTGCTTAAGTAAAATATACAAACTAAAGAGAATCAGATTAAAAAATCATACAATTACCAAGGAGATGAGCAAAAATTCGAAATGAAAAAAAAATCAAAGAACTAACAAGTGTCACCTATACAGCAGGAAAAAAAATCTATGTATTGACATTTGACTTTTCTGAACTGATCGCTTATTATTACAGCAACCCTTGTGGAGGCGGCTCTCCTGAGTTGAGTAGAACAAGCTGCGCTGCGAGGATTGGCACGAAATCAGCTTGGTGATAAATGACTCAGAAAAGGAATGTTAGCCAAAAGCTTTATACTCATTCCATGACTAATATTCCATCGTTGAGAATTCTTATTAATATTATTGAATAATGGTTCAAAAGATTAAATTTTGCAAAACAATTAATTATAAATTCTTGTCATTGCTGATATTTCTTCTGATTGAGTTTTATTATCTCTTTTGGAAAAAGAAAGGTTAAATTACAAAACCTTAATTGTTTTAGGATAGAAAGGGCAGAACTAAAAGTCTGAAGATTAATTTAGATTGTAGTGTTACAAAAAGTATTTATAAGAATGTATGTCATTTGTCTTTCTCTTATTATATAACATAAATAACTTTCAAACTGTTTTACTTCAGTTAGCTAGTATTTATTATATTTATTTAAATATTAACTAATAGAAAATGTCACTCATAAAATATTTGATTCTTTAAGTTTTTTTTAATCACCTCTTCTAATTTTGAGTTTATAATGTTTTATTGTACATTATATCAAGCTTGTTATACCTTACAGCTTATTAAAAGAAAGAATACAGATAATTTTTGCCTGTTATAATGAAGTAAAATTTAGATAGATGATTTATATAGAAAATTAGGACAAAATTTAAAAAACTTAAATTTATTCATCTTGTTTTAAAATATGTGTTATTTTGAGTTTTTAAAATTAACTTCTGCTATTTATAATTTGACTCCAAATTTTAAAGATAAGAAGGCAACTGAATATCCTTTAAGAATATATCAGTAACTCTTCTCATATGGATGGAAAATAGATATGTTTTTTTAACTAGTTAATAGAATGTCCCATATATGACTAGATACTTTTGATGTTCTTTTGTTTGCATTTGAATGTGTTAAGTGGTATAAAAATTGTTTTGTGGAACAATACTTTTTGGATGTAATATATAGCATTGTCGATGTATAATAGAACATTACTATATTCCTATTTGAAATGTTGTGTTAGTCAACCCTTCTGACATTATTATTGAAGTCATAGGTGCTTTTTAATTTGAATTTCTTTTAATTAAGCATTTGATGTAGACCTCTGTTAAACAAGGAAACTCTATGGCTAATACTTATAACCAGTGGTGGGATTCAAATAAATTAAGTCAGGGTTTTATGTCCTAATGGCCATTTTAAGTTTACCAAAAGATATACTGAAAGGTAGTTTAATAATTCATGTATTAATTACTCAAAGAAAATTAATAAAAGAGGCACACAAACTAGATTATGTTTTAAGAAAGAGTTTTAAAATTTTAAATGCCTGACAAACTATTATTGAGGATATTTCCATATTGCTATTTGATTAGTGTCCTCACTTACAATTTTCGTTGCTTTTATAATTGGTTATGTGATTTATTCTTAACAATCTTTGCAGTGTAGAAGTAGGATTCTATTTGTTTCCTTTTAGACTGGACTGGCCACCTGGTGTAGGGTAGGTTTATTTTTTAAAAATGCTTGTCCTGTGAATGACGCAGCTGGTGCTCATTAGCAAACAGTTTGTAGACTGATACCTACATTAGGTATCGGTTATACAGAACCGGTGGGATCGACTGAATCCCACCACTGCCTATAACCCTAGACGTGTCAATTACTTGAGAGCGATCTTTGCCACTGATGTCTCTATGCTACCAATCCTAAGGTTTAAATGATCTCTTGCAATCTTTTTCTGTTACTTTGTTCTATTTATAGAAATATAATGTTTTATTAAAAAGATTTTAATGGAAAAGCCTAATTTCATCACTGCTATAAATATCTCTATTGATATGCCCTTAAACCTTATAGAGAATGCTAGTTGAAATTCTAGATAATTCCTAACTATCATTTTTTTTTTTTTTTTAATCCAGCTGCTTCACTTTGAGAAGAGTCATTTGTCATTGTAATTTATAGGATTCACTATTACCATTTATATGAACACATGCAACATTAGTGATTTAATAATGGTTTGTCAATAGGTATTGAGCTATTGACACATAATTTACCACCCACTGTATTGTCATATCGTGGATGATTTTTTTTTTTAGATCTTTAGTGAAGTTCCAGTTATTATTTCTTAGAGGATGAAATTCCATGATATTAGGCAAGTTTAAATATGGGACTACACATGTCAATGACAATTACAATCAAATAATGGTTTATCAGTGGCTATAAAAGTCATGTAGTTGATGGTTTTTATCGTTAATGATTTACCTCCTGTGGGATAGAATTCTTTTGACACCAGGCACATTCAAATAGAAACTATTAAGGTATTCTAATCCAAAGTAGTCACTAAAAATAGTGTCTGCAATGCAGGGGATATTTAAAATACATTGTTGCTCATTTATTTCTTGTGGGATAATTTTATGGGTTGTTAAAAGAGGGTTATCTCTATGGAGGAGTTCATTAGATACTTCTCTCAATAATGTTCATTGTTTTAAGTTTCTGTAAAACTGTCTACTACTGTCATATAATGCTGTACATTAATAAAGTCATTATAAGTTTCACTTTCACTTCTCTGTAAGTGGTAAAAGATGATTGCAGTTATAAGATTTTTTTTCTTTTTTAAAGTTTCTACAAGGTACAATTTTCCAATTGACTTTCCTATTGTTATCATTTACTATATATGCAAAATATATTTTATCTGGTGTGAAAAACCAGTGTTATGCTAAAATCTGTAAATGCCTTTAAGTACAGTGGTACCTCCGAAAAGCGGACAGTCACGGAACCAAAAGTTTTGTCTGTTATTAGGAGGTGTCCGCTATTGGGGAGGACAACCTTTTAATAAAAAAAGTTTTTGCACTTTTGTTTAACATTTGATGGAAAATTACGGCTGCAATATTAATTAAAAAGGAAAAATTAATTAGGTAAGAAAAAAATAACTATTTACTACTTTACCTTTTAGTTGTGTGCTAATCCTTTTATCTTGCATTGAATAATCCCAAAATACAATGTATAGGAGCTAAATTATTTTAATTACTACTTAAAACATCTGTTAAGAAAGTTTGATTTCTCTTTTTTACACAGCAAACCTGTTTTTCGTGGTGAATCTTCATAGGATTTAGCTTTACTAGTCCCTCCGAATCGTCATTGTTCAGAAAGAACTGTTTCAATTGTTCGCTGCATTTCAATGCTTCCGAATGATCTTTGATTTTGCAGTCTTCCATTGGCGATTCCTCATCATCATCCTCAGAAAGGGCCAGTGCTTCAGTGGTGTCCCGAGGAATGGAATTGGAAACATGCAGGTTTTCTTCCTCAATGGATAAATCGTCGTCGATCTTGACATACTGTTCAACGCTGATATTTGAATCCATATTGGCTTCTAGATACGCAAGTTCTTTTTCACTTTTTTTTTCAGTAGTACTGTCAGTTGCCACTTCGCTTGTATTAAAAAATCCCGCCTTCATAAAACATTATAGGACGCACCCAGGTTCGACCATTTTTAAGGGCTGACGTAATTCAGGAAATTGCATCCAAAACATATACCGATTTTGCCAAATCTCCTCTAGATTTGCAGGAGATAATCTGTGAAAGCAAAAGTCTCACAAGCAGCTTTCTGTACCGTACTTTAAAGCTGCGGATAATTCTCTGATCAAGTGGCTGTAGCATCGAAGTGGTGTTACGAGGCAAGAAAATTAAATTAACACTTTTGAGCTTTAAATCATCAGGATGAGAAGTAGCATTGTCCATGAACAGAATGATTTTTCTCTTTTTTTTTTTTTCATTTTTTTTCTTTTTTTTTGTCTAAGCCCGTCTGCACACGGAACAACTCAAAAGAAACTGATAACTGACTCAAATCACAAACCAGTCCGTGATGAGTCGCAACCTATGTAATTGAATGGAGCCACGCACACGGCGCAACTGGTTACAAACCCGTCCGGACGGGTTGCGACTCATCACGGACGGGTTGCGGGGAGGTTGCGACTCATCACGGACTGGTTTGTGATTGGAGTCAGTTATCAGTTTCTTTTGAGTTGCTCCGTGTGCAGACGGCCTAACTCCACCAGCCAATCGCTCATTATCTCAGCGGTCATCCACGCTTTCTTATTTGACTTCCACGAAACTCTAAATTTTCGTACATCAATGTTCTTGAAACATCTAGGATTCTTAGCTTGTCCAATAACAACTGGAGTTTCGAAGTCTCCCAGCATGTTGCAACACAGCAAAAGAGTGAGCCGCTCCTTTGAAATTTTCCCGCCACAACACATTCTTTTTCACCCTTAAAATATAAGGTGTTCGTTACAAAGACGCATAAACATATATTTTGAGCTTGCTTGTATGAATAATTTTGAAATGTTTCCCAAAATAATTAAGTTTTTCAAAAATACGCTATCCAGAGGGAATAACATAGATTGTCCTATATAAAAGGAATGGGACTCGTAAAAATGTCCGTTAATTAGAGGTGTCCGCTATTCGGTTGTGTCCGTTAATGGAGGTACCACTGTATTTCATTTACCTGCATAATAACAGTACAAACTCGACACATAAATTAAAATTCAATAAATTTTAATATTCATTAAAGCAGAAAATATTAAATTAAAAAAAGGACTCAATTTTTTGTAATAAAAAAATCAAATTTTAATTAGCAAAATCAATACATATCTCAGAAACAATAATGAAAAAAAACAAGTTTCCCCTCAGCTTATCTTTAAATTTTTTTTTTTCAGTGTTCGACATTAATACACTTTAAAAAAGGCACTTATAGCTATTAGCAAAGCTGATTTTGTACACGAGGTAAAAAATATTTTACAATATATATCTCTTAGATAATTAATGATAAGAATAGGAAAAGTGAAAGTTAAAATTGTACCCTGGAGAAAAAAAAAATAAAATAAAATAAAAATAAAAAAAAAACAAGGAAAAGGCAATAAAAATTTTTTATGGTTTGATTTACGAGAGTTCTGGATTAAGAATATACAAAAGGTAAAACAAAAAATGAAACATATTTACAGGATAAGTTGATTGCCTGTCCTGTAACCAGTATTTTGAACTCCCTAACTATCACAGAAAAATTCAGTTCAAAATACAAAAGGAACAAATATTATATGAAAATATATAATACACGATTCTGGTTATGAAATGAATTTATTATGTTGGGTTTAAATTAGTAAATGACTAGACACATCTATGATAAGTAGAACGCAGAAAAGAATCTCTCTCTCTCATATATATATATATATATATATATATATATATATATATATATATATATATATATATATACATATATACACATACAGGGTGTCCAGAATTAAACATCCCTACTTTAAAGTTGTCTACAGTCGAAACTATTGTTCAGAAAGTTATGAAATTTTGTGTAGGACATATTGAAGGGATGGGAATTTATTTGAGCGAATAAAAAAAAATAGTTTAAAATTTCACCACCAGGGGGCGTTTTCTGATGAATTACACATTTTGCCACCATTTACTAAAGTTAAAAAAATTTATTACAACAAGACATGTTCAACATGACGGCCATCATTTTCAGTTACCATTTGAAATCGTAAGATAGCATATTCTACAGTTGACCGCAGTGTGTCCGGGGAAATTGCTGAGAACAGGTCGTGAAATGCTGTCTTTCAGATCAGGTATAGTTCTTGGTTTATCAAGACTGACTAGATGTTTCACGTGTCCCCAAAAGCCAAAAGTCGCGTGGGTTGGGGTCTGGGGAAAACAATTTTACTAACAAAGCTCGATCTGGTAATCGTAACGATAACATTCTGATTAGCAATAGCAAGCACAGCAGTTTGGGATCTTTGGTGCGTGTACCAACCTCCCTAAATGCAATTCGCTGGGTGGTGTAGAGTCGCTGGGTGATCACCTCCATCCGTTTATGCTGTTCTGTTATCCGCACGGTAATGGAGTTTTCCAGCAAGACAACTGTATCTCTCACAAGTCCCGGTTGGCTACTGGCTGGTTGGATGAGCATTCCCCTGACTTCTCTGTCATGAATTGTCCACCTAGAAGCCCAGACTTAAATCCTATTGAGCATCTTTGGGATGTTTTGGAACAAGGCGTGAAAGGCCATCACACAGCACCAAAGAACCTTACTGAATTATGGACAGCTTTAGCCAATATTTGGCAAGCCATTCCCGTGGAACGTTTCCAGAAACTTGTTGAATCTATGCCTCGTCGTGTGGCAGCCGTTATCAAGGCCAGAGGATGCCCAACTCGTTACTAGGTAGGTATCCCTAATTCAGTGGCACTTCAGTGTATATAAGTATAGATAGGTGTGTGTGTGCCTGTCCGAAAACCTAAATTTCGGCTATAAGAATCAACCGCTTATAAGAATCAAAAACAGTAATAACAAACGTGATTCTTGTAAGCGGAAATCACTGTATATATATATATATATATATATATATACAGTTGGTTCTCTGTTTAACGACTTTCAAGGGACCGTAAAAAATCGTCCTTAAGTAGAGATCGTCGTTAAACAGAATTTGTGAAAAAATAACATTTCCCTTCACACTTTACAGGCTTAGGACTGTCAATATATTTCTTAATATATTGGAGTGTTTAAAAATGTTATTTTTATTATCATCATTATTTTATTCATAAAAAGTTATTTTAAATTACATTGAAAAAAAAGAGTACAAACGATACAATAAGTTACGTTTTAAAAAATTCAAAAAGTGTTGATTGCTTCATTCGCCATGTTTTCATTATTCTCTTTTCCAGATTTTCTAAAATGTTAAATGAGTCACCTTCCATTTTCGATGTAATATAGCGTCGGAGATTATCTAGAGCAGAAATTGCATCTGTGTAAGACGGTGGCAGTGTCTCGTTTTCCGTGTCTTCAACTTTACCTTCGTCTGACACTGTGTTTTCGTTTACAATATCTTCATAAATTTGTTCTACATTTCTGAAATCTGTTGTTAAAACATATTTATCACAATTGTAGAAATCTTGAATTGAAACATCCTCATCTTCAACAAGACTTCTCCATTCTTCAGGGGTAATGTGATCTTCGTTGATTTCTACATCTGTACTTTGCAGTTCCACTACAAGTTCTTTGTGAATTCCAGCAACGCGAAAGCAATTTTTTATTGTGGATGAAGAAACTTCTTTCCATGCTGATATTATCATGTGCATTGCTTCCAAGATTGCAAATTTTCTAATTTTTATACTGTCAGCCGAATTGTTTATTAATTTCCTAATTGAAGACTTTCTGTAGTATGCTTTCACACTGCGAATGATACCCAAGTCTAATGGTTGCAACTTGCTAGTGCAATTAGCTGGTAAGAAATGGATAGTCAAATTTGTAAGTCCAGGGATATTTGGAGTATGTGCAGTGCATCGGTCTATTAAAAGTAAAACTTTTCTCTTTTATAATACAAGCCCGTATCTTTCTTTGAACTTTGTTAGCCAACCAGCCGAAGCCTGAAAATTTTGCATTCCAAACTTTTCTGTCAGAATAATAGCATTTTCTTTAAATATCACTCCGGAAATTGGAATGTTAGATGCTCTTGCTTGAAGAAACCATTGCAGGACTGCCTTCTCAAACTCTTCTGATCTGCCACATTGAATTTTCTGCCGTTTGGATTTGGATCCCAAACCAAATTTTTGTGCTGCTTCAAGAATTTTCTCTTTGCTTCTAAAATGCCTTTGAGAGTAGCTGAAATTCTCTTGCGAATTGGACTTTTGTTATTCCAACACTTTCTTTCCAGTTTTCAATAATTTTCACTTTTTCGTGTAGCGTAAGAGGCTTTCGCATTGATGCCATTTTCCTCTGCTCACCTCGTATTCGTACTGGAATGAGCTCCTACACAACCATGAATTCTCTAAACATGAACACGTGCTTCCCAGAAGGAGTGAGAGAGGGGTGCTTTTGGATAGTAAATCACATGATAACATGGTAGGTACAATAGAGTGATTCCACACCCGAACTAAGTAATTCGATCCACCAGGGAAGAATGCTGGATCTTCCGAGAAACAGTAATCCCCCCCCCCCTCCCCCGGTTTTTTCACTGCAACAAGTTTATGATTGCAACAAACATAATGGAAATTCCGGGTCTGTTATTGAAACCAAACTCCCCCACAGAAAGTAACCCTCCAGTAGATAAAATGTTGAAGAAAAAGTTTATCATGTAAGAAAAAATCGTCGTTAAATAGAAACAAAATCGTCTTAAAATAGAATTTTTTTACGTCGGAGGGACCGGGACCGGGAAATATCGTCTTTAAATAGAGATCGTCGTTAAGTAGAGCGTCGTTAAACAGAGAACCAACTGTGTATATATATATATATATATATATATATATATATATATATATATATATATATATATATATATATATATATATATTGTTTTTTTAAACATCATGCTGTATAAACGTCAGGAATAAACGTTATGAATATATAATTGGAATGAATTATGTTTTAATCAAGTATTCATGTTATCTATAATACTGATTCAGATTTAAAAACATTATTTATTTATTTTTCGGGGAATATCGAATGCTATCTTAAGCTTGCAAACATATGAATATACAATATAATGTCAGTTATACATTTCTAGTTTATATGTTTTTCTGGGGTAAAAGTAAATTTCCTAATATCCGAAACTCTGGAATTTAAAATAAAGCTTGATAACTTCAGTTACTACACTGCTCAAAACAATTAGGGGAGCACATGGTTTTAACGAAATTACGCAAATACTTACACCGATAAGTAACATAAAATAAATCATCCATAATTTGAAGCCTAGCAGGAAACAGAAGAAGAAAACTTCATATGCAAATCAAAGTGCATGACGTAAAAAACCAGAAAAAGAACATAAGGGCGGAAATCGGGATGTTGCAGAAACGTCTGTTTCACTACCATAACTGTGAAATTCAATTGCTCAGTTATTCTTTTTGAGAATAGGTGACTTGAAAATGTCTCAACAACGTGATTTACCGGAATCCATGGCATGGCGTATTATAGGCAGACACAACGTCCGGGCAAACACAATGTAGTGTCGCGGACGCTGTTGAAATTGCCAGAAGTGTCGCTGCAAGGCTGTGGAATCGATTCCAAGAAGCAGGGAATGTTAGACGTCAAACAGGGCAAGGTCGGCCACGCGGCACTACAGCAATTGATGACCGGTATGCATATTTTGAAAGACCTATGATCTCGGCACTCACTTGCCGGTTTGACGAAAGCATCAGTTTCGCCATCTGTTGACTTATATTAGAAAGGATATCTTTTTATTATAATTTTTTTTTTTTTTACTTTTACGTAATTTGGTATGTTTTAAAATCTGAATTACATATATAACACAGGATTTAAAGAGATTTTAACAAAATAAATAAATGAATAAATTGAAATAAGTATATTATTGAATTTTAAATTTTCTTTCTTCAAATATCCACAATAATTTTATTTAAAAAATTTTAATATGTTAATTTGAAAATAAATGTGTTTAATAAGCTTTAATTAAAAAATTAAGTTGTGTAAATTAAAAAATTTAAAGTTTTAAATTCCAATAATTTAAATTTATTTTAATATATAATTTTTAAAAAATCAAATTTTAAATTAATCAACTTTTTTAAATATAAAAATTTATTTTAATTTGGTTACATCTTTATGCTAAATCATTGAATAAATGAGGGAATGATGCTGAGTATGAAGGAATGAGAAATGACTATTAGAGTTGACTATTTTCATATAACAAACTAGTTTTGATGTAATTATTAGTAGGCAAGAATAATACATTATTTTAATAATGGTTTATTTAATTATAGTAAAAATTTTATCCATAAATAGGCACATGTAAAATTATTTATAAAGAAATTTATTTTGGCTTTCTCTGCTATTACAATGTGTAGGCTGGGGCAGTTCATATTTTATACCTATCAAGCTGTAAGCATGAATGTCCTTTGTTGAGGGTCATGCATATCTGTAGTTTCCTGTTGAAACCATTACATTTATAGTGAAATTTTCAATGACTACTAATAAGATCTCTCCAGGATACAGTGTTTTATCATAATTTATCATCACCTACTCACCAACTTTGTATTTAGTGTTTTTGTTCTTTCGATCTTTCTTTCCTGTAGATTTTTTTGTTTTATTTTCAGAATTTAATTGAAAATAAGTGCATTTGAAATCTTGCACTGAAAGCAAGAAAGTGAATGAAAGTCTAGTACTGTATGTGCTGAAGTATATACAATCTGATAAAAATTGTTCTAAATCTTTTTCAAAACAAATATGATTACTTTCAATTATACAAAGCAAGTACGATTACTTACACATCTTAAATTTTTTTTTTCTAATTTTCTAGGCTTTAAAACATATTGTATTAAGCAATTTCGTGTTTTCAAATCAGGAATACTGTATTCAATGCAATATTTTAACATGAACCCATACAGATCCCACTTTCAAACTTACACAATCATATAAAGTATTATTAAAAAATTTTTGAAAATTTTTGAAGCGGTGCATTTTGAAAAATTCAAATTTTAAATTCAAATAAAATAATTTTTTCTAAGCCCTAATTGTGTTATATATCATTGAAAAAGGTCTTGAAAATTGCTTTAAAATGCCACCAATCTTAGCTCTCTAGCTATTATTGTTGAAATTTTTTTGGATAATTGAATTAAAACACAAGGAGTGCGGTAACGAAGAAGTGAAAACATTCTTTCACTTCTGAATGTATTTGATATCGTAATGTCTGAATGATTATATTTGGATGTAAATATATTTATACATGTATATAGCGTAATACATGAATATATAATATATTTATATTAAATTGAAATAGATTGAATTTGATTGTTAAATTTGAATTTATTCTTATTTATTGAAATAGACTGCAAAAAATTTTTGCATTTGAGTAATTTGTATGATTTTTTAATCTGATTTTCTTTAATTTTAGTGACGCTATCTACTGGAAAAATAAACTAATAACATAGGTTTATAATTGAATCATCTTTCCTTTTTTCGTTGGCTTTGCAAAATATGAAGTAACAAATTTAGCATTTTCAAATTAATTAATAAATAAAAATTATTGTGGATATTTGAAGAAAGTAAATTTAAAATTCAATAATATACTTATTTCAATTTATTCATTTATTTATTTTGTTAAAACCTCTTTAAATCCTGTGTGATATATGTAATTCAGATTCTAAAACATACCAAATTACGTAGAAATAAAAAAAAATTATAATAAAAATATTCCTATATAAGTCAACAGATGGCGAAAGTGATGCTTTGGTCAAACCGGCAAGTGAGTGCCGAGATCGTAGGTCTTTCAAAATATGCGACTGGTATATACTGTTAACAGCTCGTCGAAACAGAACAAACAATGCTACTCAGCTGCAAAGACAGTTGCTCTTGGCAACAGGACGAAGGGTGTCCAGCCAAACAGTACGTAATAGGCTTCATCAGGGAGGTCTCTATGCACGTAGGCCAATGGTCTGCATTCCGTTGACCTCACGCCACCGTGTGGCCCGAAGAAGATGGGCTGCTGAACATCGAGATTGGGAGCAACATGATTGGAGCCAAGTGTTGTTACAGACGAGTCCCGATTCAGTGTGGAGTGTGACACCCGACGTGTTTTGGTATGGAGGGAAAGGGGCACTCTAAATAACCCCACATTCGTTCGTGAAAGGTCACAATACAGACGAGCTGGTTTTATGGTATGGGGTCGAATCAGCATAGGTGGACGTACGGACCTGCATATCATTCGGAATGGTACTTTGACTGCCCAAAGGTATGCAGACGAGATACTGAGACCTCATGTCATACCTTACGCTGCAGCCATTGGAGATTCCTTTGTTTTCCAGCATGATAATGCCAGACCGCATACAGCTCGTCTTGTGGAGAACATGCTTGAAGCTGAAACAATACAGCGTATGGAATGGCCAGCGTGCTCTCCTGACCTGAATCCAATCGAGCATGTTTGGGACATTCTCGGACGACGCATTGCTGCGAGACCAAGGCCTCCTTTTATTCTCCGAGACTTGGAGATTGCACTTCTTGAGGAGTGGAACAGTATTCCCCAAAGTCTTATCGATAACATCATCGCATCCATGGAAAACAGGTGTGCAGCAGTCTTAGCTGTTCGAGGAGACCACACGCCATATTAAAAATCTTGCATCATTTCTAAACAATACTTTTTTTATCGTTTACATGTAACCAAATTGTTGCCCTAAATCATCTTTTCATGTTTTTTCCATATTTTCAAAGAATTAAAGCTTAATTACAAATTATTTTACGTCTTTTTTTCTGTATTGTGCATTGATACGCGCGTACTATCCATTTTATGCCAATACGTGGCTGTCTCGCACGGTTTTCTTAACTTCTTTGCTTGCTCCCCTAATTTTTTTACCTGTGTATATAATAGTGATTAAATTTATTTTGACTATATTTCCAAATTTTAAGCTTTTAGGGGCAAACTTTCCCCTTAACCTACAGTGTTTAAACTTCACACTTTTTCTTTTGTACCGAAATAGAACCAAAAAAAGTATGGGGAGCAACCGTTTTCGAAAAAAAGTTTTTTTTTTAGACACTCTAACCCTCTAACGTATGTGTGTATGTATGTTCCAGCATCACTCTGGAACGCCTAGAGCAATTTCAACCAAAGTTTGTTCACATATGACTTACAATCTAGAAAGAAACACTAGGGTAGGGGGAGACACCCCAGCATCCGCAGGGGGCACATGTAAAAATAATCGAAAACGACTGATATTAGTATCGAATCCATAGTTTTCGGGGTCGCTGAGATTAATAGTGACACTCCCGATGCCGTTTAAGTGCAAGCTCAGCCCACATCAGTATTGAGGGGGAGGGGAGAGGCGAATATAAAATGTCCAAAATACCGAGAGTAGTATCGATTCCATAAATTTTCGGGGTCGCTGAGACGAATAATGACACTTCCGATACCATTTAAGTGCAAATTCAGCCCCCCGCCAATCAGCATTTTGGGGGAGACGAGGGGGGATATAAAATGTCCAAAATGACCAAGAGTAGTGTCGAATCCATAGTTTATGGGGTCGGTGAGAGGAATATTGACACTTCCGATACCGTTCAAGTGCAAGTTCAGCCCTCCAATCAGCATTTGGGGGGAGACGAGGGGGGGATATAAAATGTTGTAAATGACCGAGAGTAATGTCGAATCCATAGATTTCGGGGTCGCTGCGACGAACAGTGGCACTCCCGATGCCGTTTAAGAGTAAGTTAAACCTCCCATCAGGATTTGGGGGAGGGGGAAGAAGGGGGAAAATTAAATGTTCAAAATGACAGAGAGTAGTGTCGAATCAATAGTATTTCGAGGTCGTTGAGATGAATAGTGACACTCCCGATGCCGTTTAAGTGCAAGTTCAGTCCCCATCAGCATTGGGGGGGGGGGAGAAGGTGTGAAAAATAAAATGTCCAAAATAATCGAGAGTAGTGTCGAATCGATAGTTTTCGGGGTCCCTGTGATGAATAAGGGAAACTAAGAATGTTGTTTATAATCAAGTTTTGAGTTAAATTAATATTATAATGAATTTGTAATGTTACTTTATAATTTGTATACTGTATATATGCTTTTAAATACCTGTAAATAAAATTACTTCGATTTTACATTATAAGTAGAATTCATTCCTTTTCCTGTGTAATAAAAAATTGGGATAAATAAATACCCAGGCAACGCTGGGTAAACAGCTAGTATATATATATATATATATATATATATATAATACACACACACTACCCTACAATAATGGACCAGACGCCAGAGGATTTTATGCAAATCCAGTGCTCGCACGTGGCCTGTTAAGGTTAAATACGATGAGCGAAGTGGTAACGTCATTAGTTCTCTGTGAAATTTTGACAATTTGTCGAAACGAAAGGAACTTAGTGACTTTGAAAGAGGTATTGTAGTTGGTTGTTACATTAGTGGCAAGTCTATTCGCTCAATTGCGGTAGAATTATCACAGCCACGGTCAACTGTTGGTGATTTCGTGGAGAAGTGGAAGACTACGGGAGTCGGGACACGAACTGCACAGGTTGGTCGTCCCCGTAAACTGACCGAACGGGATCGGCATATCCTGAAGCGTGAGGTTCGTAAGAACTGTCAGAAACCACTCCACATAATCAACAACAGTGAATTTCTACAGACAGCAGGGGTTACGGTGCACCCAAATTCTTTTCGGAAAGAACTGCACGTCCTCAATATCCATGGATGTGTAAAATATCCTCAATATCCATGGATGATAAACCAAACATCACCCAATCCAACAAAGCCGGGAGACTCGCTTGGTGTTTGTAACGTCGCAGCTGGACTATGGACCACTGGAAAACTGTTTTATGGAGCGACGAGTCACGCTACACGCTCTTCCAGTCGGATGCGCGTGCTTGGGTTTGGCGAATTCCAGGCAAACGTCTGTTACCCGAGTGCATCGTTCCAACTCTAAAGTTCGGTGGTGGTGGTGGTGGTGTACTTGTTTGGGGGTGTTTTTCGTGGTTATGGCCTGGTACCTTTGCCTGGGATTAATTTATTTTCGTGGCGTAATTCGCCACTATTTTCATATCCTATTTCGAAACGCGTCGAGAAAAAAAGGGAATTCCCGATTTAGGGTTGGATTTGATTGACAGTTCGTGGACACTCCTCAGCCCCATCTTCGGTGTAAACGTCACGCGCATGCGTTGTGGCTTTAGATGGTCTAAAATAATAGCGTTTTCATCAGAGAGCGGGAGTTTTTCAGGCAGTTCGGTCACGCGTCACGAGGGGCGAGATGATTTCTTGGAATTTAATTAACAGATTGAATCGAGTAGCTTAGTATTTGGAATAAACTCTTAATTCTAATTACTTCGTAGTTCTTTGCCACAGGCATTTAATTCATTGACTGCCATAACTTTAATAATTATTCAGAATTAGATTAAGAAGGAGTAAGTTTGGATAGAAGACGACAAAATAGAGATGGGTGTAATAAGTGCCGTGTCATATATATATATATATATATATATATATATATATATATATATATATATATATATATATATATATATATATTTTGGCAGATTCTGGTTTCTGGGTTGATGATGACCTTTTATTCCTTCTATATATTTTTGTGTTTTATATCTTGATTCTCATAAAATGTTATTTTGGTTTACAGTTGTCTTCACAGGGTTAAATAAGTGTGTTTCATAGTACTGAGTAAAAATTTTGATATTGTGATTTTGTTTTAAATAAGGTATGGAAATTAAGAGTAGTATTTTTCATTGATATAAAGTAAGAGATTATGATGTTTTAATTTTGGAAATGGTAAGATTTTGCTAGAATATTGAAAAATGTGAGTTTTTTACATATTTTGTCAATAAATAAAAATGATTAATGCTTGACCGGGCATGAGCCTTTTTCACATGTCTCCTCAATTCATAAGGATTAGTTTTAAGCAGGTCATTGAGTGATTATGAAAAGTGCGTAATGATAAAATTTGAGAAAGGAAATTGTTTTGAATATTGTAAATAATTTTGAAAGTTGATTCCATACAATTAAAATCTAATTTACTTTTTCTCATATATTTTATAACTAGCCGGACTTCGCCTGGCTAGGCTCGGGCTTCGCCTAGCTACGCTCAAGCCATCCGTGTAACATATTTATGTACTTCGGAAAAAGATTATTAAATTCAAGTGAATAAATTCCTTTCAATTTTCATTCCCGTCGCTGCCGACAGATGGCAGCACCACTGCACCAAATGATTTGGTTTCTCAGCAGTGAGCGATTTTAGAATGAAAATATCTCTAAAACTATTGAATTAACAGAATAAGTGTACGCAGAAAAAATCAGTTTTCGAAGCTCTTTCCAAATATGTAACATTTATGTACTTTCATGAGAAAAAAAATTGCACCGTTTCCTGTATATTTGTCGGTCATTTTTTTTTATCGAGGAGTGGCCCACCCGGATGAGTTACGGTCACGTGATCTCTCGACATCCACTTGTCTCTTTATTAGTATTTTATAATTCATAATGTGTATTCTTGGTTCTATTGATTAGGGTGATATAAATTTTATGATGTGTTTTGATAAAATAATAATAATAATAATAATAATGTGAATTTCAGAGATCCATTCCTTAGTTGATTTTATTTGTTGGGTGCCTAACATCCTTTTGACTCCACTTAGGTGGTTAAACTTTGTGTGTTGTCTTAAAAAAATATATTTAAATTCTCTTTTTGAGCTACTTTGTGTATATTGATCAATTTGGATCTCATAAAAACAAGTGTACACAGTGCGTCAAATAAGTTTTAAGACTCGTCCCAGAGCGCAGGTTGTAAAGGCGCTGTGAGTGTAAATTCGCATGCGTTATAACGTTCATTGTCTGCTGGCACACTGCTAACAAGGTGTGCGCATTTCGTTAAGTAGTTGAGAGAAGGCGAGCGTTTATTGCAGAAGTGAATATTTTTCATGTTGATTTTTTAAGATGGAGCAAAGAGATGTAATTAAATTTAACGCAAAACTTGGTAAAAGTACTTCGGAAACATACCAACTCATGAAACAAGTTTACGGTGACTGTTGTTTAAGTAGATGAAATGTTTTTGTGTGGCACAAACGTTTTTTGGACGGAAGAGATACGGTAGAAGATGATCAGCGTAGTGGAAGACCAATTTCATCTAGGAGACCTGAAGTTATTGAGAAAGTACGAAATTTCGTAACAAACGATCGCTGTGCATCACTGAGAATGATGGAAGACTCTTTAAACATCAACAAAGATACAATTCGAACCATCCTGCATGAAGATTTTGCAAAACAGAAGTGTGTGCTAAATTTGTTCCACACACTTTAACCCCTGAACAAAAAGCAATGAGAAGTGCATATTGCGGAGACATTATTTCAGCCACTGAAAACGATCCAAACTTCTTGAAGTACATTGTTACAGGTGATGAAACCTGGTGTTTCCAATATGATCCTGAAACAAAACGAAAAAGTGCGGAATGGAAGTCACCAAATTCACCACAAGCCAAAAAAACAAGAAAAGCTCCATCCAAAATCAAAACAATGCTCATTACATTCTTCGATAGTAAAGGTATTATCCACAAAGAATTTGTTGCAACTGGACAAACAATTACAGGTCAATAGTACTTAGCTGTTTTAAAGCGTTTGATGGCCAGAAATCGTCGCATTCGTTCAGACTATAGGACTGAAAGCAGTTGGTGTCTGTTACACGACAATGCACCCAGTCACACCTGCCTTATCGTTAGTTTTTGGCAAAAAATATTGTCTGTGTGTTGAACCATCCACCGTATTCACCTGATTTAGCAACCTGTGACTACTCCTTATTCCCAAAACTTAAAATGAAGTTAAAAGGGTGGTATTTTGAGGATATTTCGACCATATAAGAAGCTTTGACGTGTGCTTTGCAGGCCATTTCACAAAGTGATTTACAACAGGCTTTCGATTCATTATTAAATCGCTGTAAAAAGTGCATTGAAGCCGGAGGGTCCTAATTTGAATAAAAAACCAAAACAGGTATTAATTTCTTGTTTCCATTTCTTTTTACAGACCCAGTCTTAAAACTTATTTGACGTACTGTGTATATATATGGTGTTATTCAAGAAAAATAGGATGTTTTTTTGGGGTTTTGTGTACAGATGAAGAATAATGTATAGCGTCCGATTTAAAGAGTTAATATTTTTATTTTGTTTGTACACAGATTAGGACTTCTACATTTGTCAACTTAAAGTCGGGTAAGCGATTTTATTAAACTTTTATAAGTGAAATGGGTTAAGCTTGGTTTTTGAAAGAAATGTTTGATTAAAAAGATAATGTGTTTAATGATTATATTATAATGTTTGTGTCAGAAATAAATAAGATATGGGTTTTTGAAGAAAATTGGTTTTTATATAATAAGTATTTTGAAGTTTTTGAGGTGCAGTTCTTTTAGATTAAGGTTGTTGAGTACTGTATTTTTAAAACCCATAAGTTTTTTATAAACATAGAGTTTTCCCCACCTAGTTTGAATTGGGACAAAGGGCCCCAATCCATACCAGGAGAAACACCCCTTGACCATAATTCCACCTCCGCCGAACTTTACTCTGGGCACAATGCATTCTGGCAGGAGGCGTTCTCCAGGCAGACCCCAGACCCTGCCATCCGAACGGTAGAGGGTGAACCTTGATTCGTCGCTCCAGAGAACTCGTTTCCACTGACCTACTGTCCACCTTTCGATGTGCTTTGTACCACATTAACCACCCCCCCATTAACATTATATATATGTCTGTGTGTGTGTGTTACGGCCAATGTTCAAAGTCTGACCAATTTGCAAAATAGCATGCCATTTCTAGTATTGGTCAAATCCCTTGGCCAAAGCCTAAAATAATCGAGGATTCTTCGGGCATTTCCGGCCGATTCGCGATGCGCCGGACAATCAGTGGCCAGTAGGTGAATTATCCAAGGAAAAATGTCTTTTCTATTTAATTTTGAAGTGATTTTTTTCTAAACTAAGGAAATGTTCGCAATGGTAATAATATGAGTTATAAGTGGTATGATCAACTCCCGTAACTTCACGATGCAGCTCCGCAAAACTTCCATCTTTGTCCTTTTTTTCTTGGACAGTTCTTGATTTCTATATTCCATCCTTCATCATAATTCCTGCATAAATATTCCACTGTTTCAATAAGTTTTATTTAAAACGCACGTCTATATGTCAGTTGCCACAATGCATTATCGAAAAATTGTTTCAAATAATATTAAAATCTTGTTCACATTATTATAGCTTCCTTGCGGAAAAACTGTGTATATACAGGGTGGTTATAATTAAAGTTCCACTTTGGGTCTCTACGCAAGAATTCCTATATACGCAGCCGAGGCTTGATTTCCCAAGTTCGGTGACATTTTTCATTATTGAGGGCCAGGGCGCCAGATGGACAGTACGGATCTGCCATTCAATCGAGGCAACCCCGGGCCCCGAATACGTCTGTATCATGCATATGAAAGAAATGCTCGTTGGGAAAGCAAATCTAGGTTTTTGCTCTAGTAAATCCTTTCGATTTCGCAATTCATAAAATTTTGACACCGTATTCCTTTGTTAACTCCTTCGTCGAAAAAGCTTTTATGTTTGTTAAGGTCCGAGTATCACTTGTCTTTAGAAGAACTTGAATGGCTTTTATAATCTGGCAGATCTATAGAATGCGCCTGGTGACAATAAGCTGTTTGGTGCAAACTTATATGAACTTACTTAGGTTTTATTTTTTTCAAGACACATATGTATATTTTAAGAGTGCACGATTCTGTAACAAATATCTTGTGTAGTTTTTTAACACTTTAGTTTTCTTTCGTTCTTTGTAGGTGTTCAAGAATACTGTCGTAAGACGTGCCAGTGGATACTTTCATTCCAGGTTACGATCTTAAAATTTGATAAGGTTGAATTTGCGAGAAGTCTTGTTAAAGAGGAATGTTTCAGCTTTAATATGAAACTCGGCATTAATTGTTCACAGTAGGTCACAAGAGCAGATGCATACATAAACCTGCTTGTTTTCGATGAAATATTACTTCCTTTTGATTCCGTTAATTGCCAGTGAGTTGTTGTTTCCCCATTTTAAGAAAGCAACGTATCTCCAGCGCCTCATGCCAAGAAAAGACCATGATGAGTAGAAATCTCTTGTGAGCCCTACTTGCGAAATACTAATTTCTCTGTAAAATTTGTTGAACAGACATCTTAGAACGAACCATTTCAAAATAAAAAGCCCAAGCATGATAAAAATTGCTTAGTAACGTGAGCGGCCAGAAAAAGAAATTGATATGGTTTGTAAAACAAGCTCATTTTCCTAGATGTACAGAAGACAAAACCTCTGTGCGCTGCGGAACTTACAAAGGATTTTCTCACTAGGTTAGTTTAAAAAAATAAAAAAAGGCTTTGTGTCCGTCCACACGGCACTAAATTTGTATGTTTAAATTGTATGTGGAAAAATATTTCATCGGGACAAATTGTTAGCACATCCGTATCCATGCCAGAGAAAAATCTTTCATCACTGTGTATGAATACAATTTTTTTTAGGGCAGCTATTTGAAAAACCATCACCGCAAGCATACCGGAAATAAACTATTCGTCTGTAACTGCTGTGATTTTTTTTAAATCTGCAGATCACTATTATGGCAAATTCCCCTATCCACATCGAAGGATTTTCACAAAACAGCAATTTAGGAATGCATCTCCGAACGTGTACTGAAGAAAAGCCTTTTGTCTGCTCCGTATGTCACAAAGGATTTTCTGAGAACGATAACTTAAAAATACATCTCCGTACGCATACTGGAGAAAAGCCTTTCGTCTGCTCTGTATGTAACAAAGGATTTTCTATTAATAATGACTTGAAAAGACATCTCCGTACGCATACTGGAGAGAAGCCTTTTGTCTGCTTCGTATGTCACAAAGGATTTTCTGAGAACGGTAACTTAAAAAAACATATCCGTACGCATACTGGAGAAAAGCCTTTCGTCTGCTCCGTATGTAACAAAGGATTTTCTGTTAATGGTCCCTTGAAAAGACATCTCCGTGCGCATACTGGAGAAAAGCCTTTCGTCTGCTCCGTATGTAACAAAGGATTTTCTATTAATAGTCACCTGAAAACACATCTCCGTACGCATACTGGAGAGAAGCCTTTTGTCTGCTCCGTGTGTAACAAAGGATTTTCTATTAATGGTCACCTGAAAACACATCTCCGTACGCATACTGGAGAAAAGCCTATCAACTGCTCCGTATGTAACAAAGGGTTTTCTGTTTATAGTGAATTGAAAAGCCATCTCCGTACACATACTGGAGAGAAGCCTTTTGGCTGCTACGTATGTAACAAAGGATTTTCTAAGAACGCGAAATTAAAAATACATCTCCTAAGGCATACTGGAGAAAAGCCTTTCGTCTGCTCCGTATGTAACAAAGGATTTTGTGTTAATAGTGACCTGAAAAGACATCTCCGTACGCATACTGGAGAAAAGCCTTTCGTGTGCTCCGTATGTAACAAAGGATTTTCTGATAATGATAACTTGAAAAGACATCTCCTTAAGCATAGAGAAAAGCCTTTCGTCTGCAGTGTATGTAAGAGAGGTTTTCCTGATAGTGATAACTTAAAGAAACATCTCCGTACACATACTAGAGAAAAGCGTATCGTCTGCAGTGTATGTGAGAAAATATTTTCTTGTAATAGTAGCTTAAAAATGCATCTCCGTACGCATACTGGAGAAAAGCCTTTTGTCTGCTCCGTATGTAACAAAGGATTTTCTAAGAACGGTAACTTAAAAAGACATCTCTGTACGCATACTGGAGAGAAGCCTTTCGACTCCAGTGTATGTAAGAAATGATTTTTGATAACAGTAGCTTTAAAAGACATCTGCATACGCATAATAGAGAAAAGCCTTTCGTCTACAGTGTATGCAACTAAGGATTTTCTCAGAAACTAACTTAAAAATACTTCTCCGTACGCATACTGGAGAAAATCCTTTCGTATGCAGTTTATGTAACAAAGGATTTTTTGATAACAGTAGCATAAAAAGACATCTGCATATGCATACTGGAAAAAATCCTTTCGTCTGCAGTGTTTGTAATAAAGGATTTTATAAAAAGGCTAAATTAAAAATACATCTCCATACACATATTGCAGAATATCCTTTCGAGTTTAGTGTATGTAAGAGAGGATATTCTGATAACGCTAACTTAAAAAGACATCTCCTTAGTCATACTAGAGAAAAGCTTTTCGTCTGCAGTGTACGCAAGAGAGAATTTTCTCCACAGAGTAATTTTAAAAAGCACCTCTGTGCGCATACTGGAGAATAGCTTTTTCTCTCCAGTGAGTATATGTAAGAATGGATTTTAACGTAGGAATACGTTCTTCCGTAACGGTCCGCGGTGAAGGAAAATTTCAGACATCTGTCGTCGCGAGTTATAATTTTGGTAGCACGCCAAACCCAGTCTGTATCGCTTGGGCAAGCAGTAAACAGTTAAACTGAAAAGTACGAAATGCATAAAAAAGAGGTAAGCAACGATAAATATTCCTACGTTAATAACCCGCAGTAGCTTCGTTAGGAGAGACTACCTGAAGTTTTTTATTTGATAATAGTAACTTAAAAAATCATCTCCGTACGTATACTGGAGAAAAGCCTTTCGCCTGCAGTGTACGTCAGGAAGGATTTTCTCTAAATGATCTCTTAAAAAGACATCTTACTCATACTGGAGAAAATCCTCAACATCTTCATACGCATACTGGAGAGAAATCTTTCGTCTGCAGTTTATGTAAAAAAGGTCTTTGAAAATGACATCTCGAAAAGCATACGGAAAAAATAACTTTTTGCTGGTTGTGTTTGTAAGACAGAATTTTCTAATACGAGAGGTTCAAAAACATAATTTACAGGTATCGGAGAAAGATTGCTCATCTGCTGTGTATGCGAGAGGATTTTCTCGAAAGGGTAGTTTAAAAACACATTTGACAGGAAAACTTTAGACATGAATACCAAGACTTAATATTCTTGGTATTCATATTATCGTTGCATTTAGTCGATTCGGCGCTTGAGAGTATAGAAATGATTTGTTTAGCCTTGTACCTGGGGCATAGTTTCATGTTGATTCAGCACGTGGAAAAGCCTGACAGATCGTTTTACCATTTTAATTTTGTCCTTTGTAAAGAATCCATTCAAAATAAAGCAGTTAACAGACCCTCAGTTCTGTGCATCATAGATATCTAAACATTTTTTGTTGCATATACACCACGCATGTATTTGCAGTAAGCGGATAATCAAGGCACTGATTATGACCACTTTTAATAAAACATTTTAAATTAATTTGCTTGTAGGTTTATATATATTTTAAAGAAATGTATGTCGTTGTTCTCTGATTAATGAAAATAAAAAGTATTCATCTTGTGGGAAAACGTTGTATGTATGTTTTGTATTTTACTTCTCTCATTATTTGTAAATAAAAAAAAGTTTGTAAAAAATTAGAATTGCGTTTTTAATTGTTTATTTGTTGTTATTTCGATGGTTTATTTCCACTGCGTGTAGGGAAATTTTTCGAATGGGAAAACGTAAAAAGTCATCGGTGTAATTTGGTTTTGCATTCTATGCTATTGCTATATTTTTTAGCCTGAAATCATTTCTAAATTTTTAGGTTCATTTTTTAGATTAATTTGTGTGTATATTTTTAACGTTTTATTTATTTTGGTGTTTTTATTTTTCCGTTTCTCGTCTTTATTTTTTTCTGCGGGAGATGGGGAATTTCTGGGTTAATATTCCGGTTAAGTCATTAACACCATTAAGTCATTTTCACCTACGGTCTTACACCCTCCTCTCACGTCATTTTTCACATGATTATCTCGAATTCGATCTCTTTCAGCTCTCAGCCGTCTGAGATTTTATCTTATTTCAGTCAAGTTAACTTTCTCATGATGGAAAGCACATTCTCTTTGAGATATTACATATTCTGCTTCCCCATCGTTCTTATTTTTTTCCCCACATTGGCTCGTTTTTAATGATAGTTCTGAAAATGTGAACTATTGTTCGTATATCAAAAATTTACCTGCATCGTTTAATGAAACGGGAATACCGTTTCGTTAGAAACATAGAAATACATTTTGTCCTCTAAACTGAATCCAGTGTGTGTGCGTGTGATTTAACTGGAATGGCAGTGTGACGTTTGGTTCTTTTGTATTATGGACTTTAGGTGTTGAACAACATGAACATTTATTGAGAATTAGAAAACAAAATATTTATCACAAGAGACTGAGATGCCCTACTCGGCGATCCCAGCGAAGTTAAATTGTACATAACTGGTTCCTTGTCCTAAATACAACCTAAAAACGTATTCCATCTTATTGACTAAAAAAATATAGAAGTTGCCATCTTCAGTTATTGTAAAGTATGAATAATACAAAATATAATATCACGCGAATAATACAAAATATAATATCATGCGTGCAAACAATCTCAGGTGCAGGAATCTAGCAAATATTATATTACGTCATACTGGTGGGTTGAATTTCAAACATCACACCTCCCCCGCGAGATCTGTGTTTTTCTTTAAATGTAACACAGAGCTGAATTTAATTAGTTGGAAATTCAGACCGCATAAAATTTAGCATATTTAGTACAAAATACAAAATGAATAGGAATAAACACATAAAAATACAGCAATAAATACACAAAAGTAAATAAACACTAAACAAAATACTAAGATCATATAATGAAATTTAAAGTTCTACGTGTTTAATGTCAATATAATAGTCTCTACTTATCTTCAAATAATCTGGATAATGCGTCTGCATGGGGCATTTTAGATCCAGGACAATGTTTTATACTTACATTATATTTTTGGAGCGCAAAAACCCATCGTTGGAATCGTGAAGATATATGAAGCCGGAGAGCCTACTCGCTTGCTCCGGTACAAGAGATGCCGGGTACGCCTTCTCGCTTATTCCCGTATAAACAGACAGCGTACGTGTTGCCCAAAAGCCTACTCGATTGTTCGGTACGGAACAAAAGAGATGCCGGGTAAGCCCACGCGCTTGCCCGGTACATAACTGGTTTTTGACAATATGTTTGTTGTTTTTGACAATATTATTCTATGTTTCTCTATTTCGTTGTTAACTCTGTTAATCTCTTAAGATATTTGCCCAAGTAACCAAATACGAATTAAGTCGGAAATCTTTCAAAGTACGAATGAGACTGGAGGCATCAGATTTTGTCTCTGGTGTATAGTGTACTTCGTTGAACTCAGTGAGAGCGCTGATTACTCCTTGAAAGTATTTTACAAGAGTATTTTACTGCCTTGAACTTAGTAGACCATCGAGTATCACTGGTTTCTTTTAAATTCGTTTTTGTCTGTTTCTTTCTGACTTCCCACCGTTATGTTGATGAAACAAAACAGTTGTATAATCTCCGAATTATTCCAAATATGTTCGCTGTTTCAGGAGATGTTGATGCTGCATGTAGTCCCACCAGATTCAAGTAGTGGGCTGTGCACGGGATAAAAGTTGCTAATGTGTTGATATCCTAGAACCTAGCTTGAACTCCTTTATAAACACAACACATGTTCGACCCATTCTCATATGTTTGGGCTCGATAATTTCCTATTTCTAACCCATCTTCATCCAACTTTTGAAATATTGTATCTGCCAAGTACTTCCCAGATTTTCAAATAACTGCTATAAAATCAATAAAGCTTTCTCTGATTTCAAATTGGCCATTTTTATCCTTAGAAACACATCGGATAAGTTGGCTCATTTATTCTGTGTGTGATTTATCAGGTGTGCAATCAAACAGTACTGCATAGTACTATGCGTAATATATGTCATTCAGTGTCTTCTTTCGAACATCATCTCCCATCATTTCAATGAAACTGTACCACTGATTAATTGAACACTTGCACAATTCACTAAAAATTAAATTTACAAGCGGACGCACCGACAGGCGACAACAAGTCTGCAACTGGCACTACCTTTTCCCGCCTCCCCTATCTCTATGAGTCACGGGCCACCCTCCCCAACCCTAGATACTTGCTTGTTTTTCGGCAATGAAACATTCTCCGCAAATCACATCAACGCAATTAGCGCTCTTCTGTTATTGAAATACGCTTTTACGTAAAGCAAGGATTTTAGTTTACATTCTGTAACTAATAGTTTAATAAAATCCCAACAGTATAAAAAGAAAGTGTTCTTATGATATCTACATTTTATGTTTTATTTATACTTTTATGGCACTATGAAATTATAAAAAATAATCAATTTTTCAATTCCATTTTGCCGTCCCCCGGACGGGCCCTGGGCAGTTGAACCATTTTGCCCTCCCCCCCCCCTAAATCTGGTACTGTTCTTAATATTTATAAAATTTAAAGAAGTTTTAAGAATTTTGGTTGATTGGTAATGACGGAATTACGGGGGATACAGAGAAAAAAGTAAGGGAGGATTTCGAAAAAAGTATTCGCGGCAAGATTCAAAGCATATGAAAGGACGATCAGACAGAAAACCATCGAATAGTACTGAACACATGTCATAACGATTTGTCATTGAATCTAAAACATAATATCCTAATTTTGTTTATAAACGTTGTAAGAAAAAGAAAGAAAGTTAACAAATGCATATTTTTTTATTATTAAAATTCAACAATAAATTTTAGATGATAGCATCTTAACCTGTTAAACATTTAGAAGCATTTCATAGAACTGCCTGATAAAAAAAAATCCATGTGATTTCTTAAATGAGCCAGTGGTATCCAAAAAAAAACTTTACTCTTCAATTATTGCTGTTAACTTGAGTTAACTCTATGTATGTGCATTCTCCCTGTGATTACCCTACAACAGCGTTTCAACAGAAACTACAAGTGCATATGGACTCGCAATAAATACACTTTGATTGAAAAGAGCATCTTATTTGTTAACAGAAAAGTAGAACATTAAAAAAAAATACTACAATAGTGATAAAATTAAACAACGTGTGTTTAAAAACTATACACACGATCCACGTGACAAATATCATCAACAAAACAATGATTACGAAACGAACGATGTACGATTTTATATTTTATAAAACACCAGAATACATATTGTCAGAATTTTAATCCTTCTAATTCAAGAAAAGTTTTAGGGAAAAAACACTCAACATAATCATATGCTGACAAAGACTGTTAGTTCTTCAGATTTTTATAGCTGAACGCAGGATTTATTTGAAATTTTAAGACAGGTATAGATGTCAGGATACGTGATATGAGGCAACTGTCTTGTATCATAATTCCAGCCTTCTTTTGTCAATAAATATGGGTAACTCACTCAATAAACTTTTCTCGAGTTTACCTGAATGTTCAATTTAGTTATGTATATATGTTTAAATATGGTATCTAAAGATTTTGCGTAATTAGAGAGCATTTTATTCGACAAGCTATAAAAATGCTCATTGAACGCCATGTTAAAATTAGGCAATGCTTTGCCCCTCGCCGCCAAACAAGAAATGAAATCTGCAAGAGTTGAGATGTCACATGCTGAGAGACACTGCCCTAATAGGGCAATGTCTCGCAGCCCTGTTAGAGCAAATTAGGGCCCTATTAGAGCTTTGAGTTAATTTAACTCAAAACTTCATTATAAACAACATTTTTAGTTTCATTTTTAGGGCTAGCTATTTGCCCAGCGTTGCCCGGGTATTTATTTATCCCAATTTTTTTATTACACAGGAAAAGGAATGGATTCTACCTATAGTTTAAAATCTAAGTAATTTAATTTACAGATATTTCTAAGTAAGTACAGTATGCAAATGTTAAAAAAATATCAAATTCACTCTATTATTAATTTAACTCAAAACTTCATTATTCGCAGCCCTATTTAGTTTCATTTTTAGGGCAAATAGCTAGCCCTAAAAATGAAACTAAAAATGTTGTTTATAATGAAGTATTGAGTTAAATTAATAACAGAGTGAATTTGTAATTTTTTTTATCATTTGCATACTGTACTTACTTTAAAATATCTGTAAATTAAATTAGATTTTACACCATAGGTAGAAACCATTCCTTTTCCGGTGTAATAAAAAAAATTGGGATAAATAAATACCCAGACAACGCCGGGCAAATAGCTAGTGTAAGAAAAAAATTGGGATAAATAAATACCCGGGCAACGCCGGGCAAATAGCTAGTCCGACGATTGAGAGTTTGGATTTGGAAGACGGAAGTGAGATTAGCTATTGCGAGTTGGAACAAGCCCATGGTTTATTATCAGTGTGCCTTTAGGACGTCTGGGAAATTCCCTAGGGTCATAATCCGGAAGGTTACCTAGGTATTCATTTTTTTCTGAATGTATATTTTCACAGAAGTTTATTGCGAGGTCTTTGATGTGGTGCCGGATGTTTTCTATTGTCATATCTCTATGTATTTCTTCATTACGGTGGCACCAAGCGGCTTTCCTAATTCCACGGAGAGTTTTATTTTGTATAGTCTGCAATCTTTGAATATAAATGTTCGCTGCTGAGCCTTAGGGCTTGTTCACATAGGAGTCCGTGGCGTTGCGTTAAGGAAAAGATGACGTTAAGACGAAAATAAACCAATCATATGCCTCCAAACGATTAGCAATGAAATTTTTAACGCCTATGATTGGTTTATTTTCGACTCAATGTCATCTTTCCCTTAACGCTACGCTACGGACTCCTATGTGAACAGACCCTTAAACCAGAGCAGCATACAGAAGGTAAGGGCCTGTTCACATAGGAGTCCGTTGCGTTGCGTTAAGGAAAAGATGACGTTGAGACGAAAATAAACCAATCGTAGGCCTCCAAACAATTAGCAATGAAATTTTTAACGCCTATGATTGGTTTATTTTTATCTCAACGTCATCTTTTCCTTAACGCAACGCAACGGACTCCTATGTGAACAGGCCCTAAGACTTTGAACAGTTTAACGGCCTGTTCACATAGGAGTCTGTTGCGTTGCGTTAAGGAAAAGATGACGTTGAGACGAAAATAAACCAATCATATGCCTCCAAACGATTAGCAATGAAATTTTTAACGCCTATGATTGGTTTCTTTCGTCTCAATATCATTTTTTCCTTAACGCAACGCAATGGACTCCTATGTGAACAGGCCCTTTTATACAGAAGAAGTTTATTTTCAATACTCAATCGGTTCTAGTACAGGAGGTGAGCTAAGTCTTTAAGGAACTTTACAATATTGAATCCAGTGTTTTTTCCAAGTTAGCCTACTGTTTACTTATACACCAAGGTATTTACCCTCTCTCTCGAAGTGTACCGAGTGACCACATACTATGAACGGCGGAGGAGGAATTCTGTTAAAACTGAAGAAAATAGCCTTTGTTTTAGCAGGGTTTAATTTAATTCTCCACCGTTCGAACCAACGTTCAAGAATGTCTACGTGACTTTGCAGATATTTGTGCATGTACTTTGTATTGCGATTCTTCGCTAAGATGCAACAGTTAGTTCTGGTCTCCAAAGATGAAAATGATGTCACACTCCGGCGGCGTATACTCTGTCACCCAAATGACTGTGACTTGGTAGCAGAACATAGTGATTAATCACAGGGAACTGACTTTCATTATTTGTTTGCTTAATGGCAACGGTATCTCTAATGTGCGGGGTTTATGTTGTTTATTGCATTGAGCTCTTCACAATCTGAGTAATTAAATGTTAAAAATTGGTGACCTTGGCGACAAACTTTCGCAACTTATCGGATAGATGACGGAACTAAAATTACGCTACTACCGATGAGGCTAGAAAAATTAACAGCCATTAAAGTAGGTTTAAGTTACAGGTATTTTTTCTATATTGTATGACAGAACTGTTTTGTTATGATGTTGAAAATAATGTATATCATTTCTACATTTTACGCTGTTTTGTTTTGTGAGTGAAACTAAATTCTTATACAATTTGTATAACTATTAAACTGTTAAAAACTGTATATTCAGGCAAGGTTTATTGTTTTCAGCAAATAAGTAGATTAATGCTTTGTGGTCGATTTTGGCGTGCTATTAAAGCATATACTCATGTTGTTCAAGCCATGAGGATAAGGGTATTATATAAGTCGGACAAAATGCGTTTAACAACTTTGCAATTTATGAACTAGGAACATTATCCAAATGGGTACAGATGTGTTTCACGCACCTCATTGCCAAGTTGGCGATTTTTTGAAATTTGGCGATTTTTTTAATTTTGGCGATTTCGTGAAGTTTGGCAATATATGTGCTGTAATATATGTTTAATGAAGAAATATATATTTAACCAAGGTGTTTTTTGCTTATTTAAATTAGTTATTATTAGTTGGACTGACTAGTTGTATTATACTGACTTTTTTAGCGGGGGGGGGGGGGGGGGTTTAAGGTTTTAGTTTTTGTATTTATGCAGCCGTATTTAGATATATATTTTTAATACAGCCGTTTTTAGATACTTTTGTATATGTTTTAAAGTATCGGTTGGGCATTTCTCTTTAGGTTTTGAATTTTAATACAGCCGTTTTTAGATATATTTGCGTATGTTTTAAATAAGTGGTTGAGCAGTTCTGTTTAGGTTTTGAAGTTTAATACAGCCGTTTTTAGATATTTTTGCGTATGTTTTAAAGTAGCGGTTGAGCATTTCTGTTTAGGGTTTGAATTTTAATACAGCCGTTTTTAGATATATTTGCGTATGTTTTAAATAAGTGGTTGAGCATTTCTGTTTAGGTTTTGAATTTTAATACAGCCGTTTTTAGATATATTCGTGTACGTTTTAAAGTAGCTGTTGTGGTTTTGTGACATGTTTTTGAAAGTTTATTGTCATTGGTAAGTTTGTTTTGAACTTATTTTTATATTTGAGTTGTTATTGATATTTTATGTATATTTGTTATTTTAAGTGTAAAATGTCCGCACAGGCCTGTTTTGGCGACAAGTTGGCGATAAAAATTTTTTGACGAGTATTTGGCGTCAAAAAAATTTTGTCGCCAAATTGTCGCCAAGGGAGGTGCGTGTAATACATCTGTTCCTACAAATGATCATGAACTGTTAATAAACACAGTAAAAGATAAAATATACGGGAAGAGTTCATATCCTATGCCGTTCGGCTAAAAGTTGTCAAACTTCACCAAGTGAAATTCTCCTAATGAGAAATGTAGGAATATACCTTTTCACACTGTTTTAAAACTTTTAATCTGACAATCAACACTTAGTATGAAATATCAACAATAAGTAGCGAGTAAAGAACCTTAGAATATTTTAAGAAACAAATATTGAATACAGCACTTATCACGTATAAATTAAACTTTCTGAATATTTGCAAAGTGCCCAAAATCTATCAATTGATTATGGAAAATGGAGTGAAACAATATATTCAAAAAGGAGAATTTTATTTTTTTAAAATAATCTGAACAACTAGAAAATAACCATGTAAATACTTCAAGAAAAAGATACATGATGTGAAAGAGATATATAATAGTGGAAAAAAATAAAATCGGGTGAAGTGGGGTAAGTGAGAATACAAAATCATAAAGTTCCACTTTGAATTTAAATAAGTTTGTAACAAGTTGTATTTGTATAAAAATTTGCATACATACTTTTGGTTATGTTTTACATTTATAGTTTTATTTTTTTAAAAATCTATTTACAACTTATTTTTCTGTAAATATTTAAAATTTTGTGTTCTAATTTGCTCCCGCACTTGAAGAAAGTGAGAAAGCATGTTGCAATAAATTATAGTTGCTTATAGCAAAATAAGTAGGACAAGGGAAAGAATAGATATTTCATGCTGAACAAAAGGCTGTATTTTTTTATATATTCCTTTGTTGTGAAGGTATTTGTTGTTCAAGTTAGCAGTGTCAGAAACGTCCGAATATTAACAAAATAAGTATATTTGTATTATTTGTTTTAGAGTAACAAATGCACGTTAAAAGTTCAAAAAAAGTTCTTTTTTCCTTTGCTTAGGCCCTACTGAATATTATAGGATCAAAAAGGCATGGAAAGAATTAATTCACTGTGCCTTCCAGGCCTCAGCTCTTCCAGGAACTCCAATAAGTTGTCATCTGGTACAAAAGGGAACTCAGAAATACTGACAACAGAATTAGAAATTCAATATATTCAGACACAATTTGTAATGTCCACTCCACTCACATTCACTAACATTTAGTCTAAACAAGTTATTTTATTAAAATTAACTTCTTCAAATGTACAACAAAAAAACTAGTTTGTTGCACAATTTACTACTTTTGAATGTTAAGGAATAAAAACAATCATCAGCTGATAAAGAAATAAGGCAAAAGGTGGTTTTTTTTATGAAGTTTCTCCAGCTAGAAAACATGGTGGGAAGAAAAAAAACTATATGGCTGTTATAACACAAAGGTAGTTTATTTTCGGTATATGGGGCCAGTTCTCACTTGCCGAGAAACAAAATTTTTATGGGGCAAGTGAAAACCCTGCAGCACTGAAGGAATATTGCAAAAAAAAGGGTTTTTATATATTTTATCTGTATTCTTCATTTTTTAATGAATAAGTGGGTATTTTCAAAATAACTCTGGTTAATTAATTATGATTAATATTTTGGCTAATACTTGAAATTGGGTACCTTGGTTAAAATGCAAGGTTGGTAAGTATAAAAATTTTCCATTTTGCAATTTTTTTTCCCTGTAAATAAAAACTATACATAACAGTAGAGCAAGAATTTTCCTACAAAGTTCCTTGAAATTTTTTTTGGGGGCTTTAAGCCCACGTTGTCCCTTACCCCACTTCACCCTACAAACAATTAAAAGTTTCTAGCAAGATAATTTCAAGATATATAAAAGAATGAAAAAAAAAATGACAATAGTATTATTAATGATTTTTTAGAACAAAAATTTAAATTAAAAGTATTTACAAAGTAAAAAATTCAATATATAAAACAAAGATCAAAATTGAAATATTTTAGGAAAGGGTGCAAAATAAACTAAAAAAATAAATTGTAAATCTTCATTTAAAAAATTAGATTTTAAAAACACTGACAAAGGCAAATGGTGTACTAAATGCACTCAGACCTGGAATAAGACCAGATTTGATTAATCAAGGGTAATTTCTCATCTTCCGGATAGTATTCCTTGAAATATCGGAAAATAAAAATTTTATAAAAGGATTTCAAAGTATTTTCATTGACTGAATGTATAATTCATTATCTGAAGCTAATCTCGAATTTCATTGGTTGAAAACATCTGAGTGATCATCATAAAAATTCAGGTTGTTGATACTGGAAAAAAAAAAAACCATGTGACATTACTAAGATATATACAGGGCCTGACTTAGCCTAATTGGGGCCCGCGGCAAAAACTTCTTTGGGGGCCCCCCTCTGCTTCACTACTTCAGTAATGAAGAACCAAACTTTATGGAGGTATTTAAATTTTTCACCTCATTACAGATATATAAGAAGAAAATTGACTAGAACCTAAAATAGCTATAAAGTCCCCCCTCCAATGGTCAGACGAAATATCGTTCTGTCCATTTTATTGATTTTCTGACAATTCTATGTCCATCATTAAAAGGGATATAGCACATCTGAAGTGCCAAAATTTGACAAAAATGCTATTTAAATTTATCCAATATATTTTCGTTATTTTTCATTCTCAACAATTTGCAATTGATCCTGGCTTGTTATACCAACTTCAATAAATATTACTTCTTTTCTTTTTTTATCATGAATAACAATATCAGGCGTATTAGTTTGTAGATGTGTCTGTTTTGTAGATGTTGCAACTGTTGTATCCACTCTTACTTCATCTATATTTGCATTTATTTCCTGTATTGAGTGATTTCTTAAACATTTACTTCTTTTTAAACCATATTTATTGCAGACTCTTGAAATGATAACAATAAATAAAGAAAAACATACATAGTTAGAAATTCAATGTAACAGAGAGAGATTATAAATAGTACAGTAATATAACTTTTAATTTTGCAATTACATACAATATTGTTATGAGACAATTTTGCATGATAAATCAATATTATGTAAAAATAGATCTTATAATACTTACTATTTATTTATAAATTGATACTTAAGTTGTATTATAATAGATTTATTCCTATTTCTTTTTCAGTGGTTTTTTCTAATTTTACTTTCTGCAAAACTATCAATTACATCATCATAATCAATATTTTTTGTTATGTCAGAATTTAAACATAAAATAAAAAGTTGAGACAATTTTCCTTGAAGAACACATGATCTTATGAGAGATTTTAATCTCTTCAGCAATGAAAAAGATCTTTCCCCAGTGCAGTTTGAAATTGGTAATGATAAAAAAATTTGGAGTGCTGTCTCAAAATGAAGATGATAAATAAAATTTTTTTTAACATTTTCATCATATCTAATGCAGTTCTCTGCTTATCTACTAAGGAATGGAAATGTTGCAGTTCATCAGGGAACTCATCATCTAAATCAGAAGGATAATGCCTTACCAATTCCTCCACTTCAGTTTTTTGAAAGTCTGATTTTGTGTTTATCAAACATGAAAATTTATTTCGTAATTTTACATATGGAATTTTACGATTGTTTAAGTTTAACAATGTATCACATAATATGTAGTGACAGTTAATAATATATTGATCACATGGCTCAAGATTTACTGCAGGTGCATTTCCATCATCTAACAACCTACTTCGAGGTGTAACTTTTTTTCTTTTTACCTCATACATACTGTTTTCTGGCAAAATTTCTAGCGCTTCAGCTTCATATTTCTCAAATTCGTTTCGAACAGACTGCACAAAATCTATTAAAGATTCAAATAATGGTGATACTACGTAGGTAGGCTGAAAAGTAATGCACACATGCTTGTAGAGCGCTAACAAAATGACCTTCAAAACAGCACCAAATGGCATTTGGAAGTTCCATCCCTCCTCAATACGCATGCGCAGGTTTGAAATCGTTATGTTCATCCTTTGTATTTTGAAAAGCGGTAGTATGGAGACATGTTCTAGTGCTATGTCAACGGCGAGTTATACAGCGTGCTGTTATCGAATTTTTAACAGCTGAAAAAGTGTGTCCTACTGAGATTCATCATCGTTTAAAGGCTGTTTAAGGTGACGATGCTGTTGATAGGGGTACTGTAAATCAATGGGTAATAAAATTTCGTGGTTTCGAGTCTGGAAAAGCCATAATTGTTGATGAAACACGCAACGGACTGCCACAGACGATGAACATCGCAAACTTGTCGACATTTTGATTCAAAATGACTGGCGAATCACCCCAAAAGCGTATCGCAAACCATAATGGAGTATCCAAGGAATGTGTCTGCTTCATTATAGAACGATTGGGATACCGTAAAATCTGTGCTCAATGGGTACCACGCCATCTCACAGACGAGAACAGCGTCGGACTGGAGAGGCTCTGCGAAACCTGAAGTTTGAACCGATTCCACACCCTCCTTATTCCCCCGATCTTGCGCCTTGCAATTATTATTTTTTTTCCTCTACTCAAGAGAGACCTAAAGGGTAATCATTACACCTCGGACGATATGGTGAAGGCAGCTGTCAAGTCGTGGATTCGAGAAAAGTCGGAAGAATTTTTCAGTGACGGAATGAGAAAACTTGTTACACGTTGGGAGAAATGTGTTAGCCTTCACGGTGACTATGTTGAAAAATAAATATATGATTTTGAAGCTTAAGAATTGTACTTTAATGTTCTTTTTGCCCGATCTCGCTATTTCTTTTTGTTTGCACTCTACAAGCATGTGTGCATTACTTTTCAGCCTACCCTTGTATATCTAATTGTGCCATAGAATTCTGGAGAACTTTACTTGTTTGATTTAATTTTTGTAAAATAGTATCCCACACAACTGTATTTGTGCATTTTCAATTTTCAATAATTTTTTATAAAGAGCTTTAGCTTCATTTCTAGTGGAAGGAGTTTGCTCTTGATCATCTGCCAAATAACTCAGATTTTTTAACCGAAGCATAGTTTTGATGCAATGCCTTAGTAGCATTTGCATCAGCACACCATCGTGTACATGAACGATTTTTTAAAGTCAGATTTTGTTTACTTTCTTTAAAATTTTCAATCATAATCTGCCATCAGTATGTTGAAACAGAAAAAAAGTTATATAATTCTTGTAGTAAAGAAAAAAACTTACAACTTCAGTTCAGGATTCTGCAGCATTTATTCCTACCAAATTCAAAGAATGAGCAGAACATGATACGTAATCTGCAGTAGGATTAATATTTTTAATTTTTGCTTGAACACCTGAATATTTCCCCGCCAAGTTGGAGGCATTATCGTAACTCGGTCCCCTGTAATTTTGTATGTCAAGCCCTAAGTCTTCTAAAACTTGTAGTATAATATTGGTTAAATTTTCTGCATTATGACAAAAAATTTGTATTAATTTTATGAACCTTTCAACAGGTTCATGATCAGGACCAAGATACCGCAAAATTAAAGTTAACTGATCCATATGTGTAACATCTGGCATAGAATCGACTAGCCAGATGTTTAAAGGCTAGTTGTTGTATTTCCAAATAATTTGCAAATCCAGCAAAATATTTTCTTTTCTGATGCTGATATCACCAGCCATTCTCTTACCAATTTTTCTCCATTTTTTAAAAATTTAACGAAATTATTTTTAGTTAAAAGACGTTTGCATCCATTGAATATTTTCACAGTGATTTTTACCAGATCCATATTTTGTGGAGGTGGGTTTCTAAGAAAATGATCGATCATATCATCAGTGATAGTGTGCCATTTAGCCGGATCATCTATCGGCACTTTTCGCTGAAAGTTTCCTTTTTTTGGCTCCCAGACATGTAAGACCACTCTATTTATTTTATTGTAGCTTTAATACAGTATAAATAAGAAACTAGTCAAAATAAATTAATCCCAATAAATTATCCAATAATAATAAAACTACTAAACTACTATGCATAAAGCATGCAATACCACGTGCAAGAGAAATAACAAACGAACAGCAAACAGTTAAGATACTGGTTGCAGTCATCACTATGCGTTATCATTCGATATTTGGGAAGGGATCCAGGTAGATTTTCACAGTCTTGCAAATGAAATTAATTAATCAAAAGAATATTTCACATTTGTGAGAATTTTGAGAAAATTCAACTTATAATTGATTATTGTGATTTCTCAGTGTTGCGAAAATCCAACAGAATCCACTAATCACGATGCAACTGAATTTTTCGCAGTTGCGATTAAGATGACCTAGTTAACAAACATATTGCTGCAGTTTGTGAATTTTTCACAAGTTTCCAAAATGCAGTTTTCTGATTGTTAACTTTGTCATCTAGCTGCGAAAAATTCATATCCTGGCTGACATTAGGGTGGAATTCATCTAAATTCCACCCTAGAAAGCCATGGATTAATGAAATATAGATTTTTTGTGTTCATACGATAGATTAATAAAGAGGCTAACATAAAATTTACAGATTTTACACTGTACTGATATTTTGTTTTAAAAAATTCATTAAAGAAGGAAACGTAAAATAAACTTTCCATTCGATTTGGGGCCCCTGTCTGATGTGGGGGCCCGGTGCAACTGCCCCATATGCCCCTGCCTTAGTCAGGCTCTGGATATGGGTAATCTCTGACCTTTAGTGATGTAAGAGCAGAACTTAGCTGCATCAGGTTTGCAGCCTATTAAACCATAAAACTAAATAATAAAAATTTTTATTATAAAGATTATAACCCAAAAGCAACAGAACATAAACAAAGTATATACTTATACAATCACCAAATTTGAGGCCATAAGAAATCCAGCACTTTTTGCAACACTCATGTGTTTGGTGATTTTTAAATTTAATTTCATGTTTAAAATATTAAAAAATTGTCAAAATATATAAAACTTATTGAATTTAAGAAACTATCATTTATGTGCATTAAATTTTTTAAAATTAGAATAAAAACCATATACACTGTTAATTTTTTGCAAAACTTACAGATACAACTAATTATATAATTAAATTTTCCATGTAAATGATGAACTGGCACTAAATTTGGTGAGTTTTTACAGCTTGGTACCATGAGCAGCAATCTGCAGTTTAGCCATTGCTTTTTTAAAATCATTTTTCTATCAGAGAACTTTTTATTTATAATTACATTTGAAATAATTTTTTAAAGTTATTTGTTTCTGTATTCATTCAGTATTAAAATTTTTCATGACAAGATTTTGTTAAAAACTTTCTTTCTCATCTTTCATTACAACAAAGATAACAGCAATAGCATTAAATGCAATATTCCTAAATATTCATCATTTTAGGTACATCTTCATTATAATATGCTTGTTTAATGTTTCAAATAACTGTATTTCAAAAAAGTTGATTAAAAGTAATACTTGATTAAAACTGAAATTCATTTTAAAGAAAAATTAAAATATTTAACACTTCAAAACTCTATAGAATTATTAGTATATTATATATAAAAATGTTTAGTTTTCACTGCACCATGTATTCTTAAAGATTTCTTTGTTAGAAGCACTGTAAGATTTACAAAATCTGTATTAACAAATATTTCTGACTGCCTTCATATGATATTTTAAAATTGTTTAGTATAACAATTGTACTTGGGCCAGTTTAATATAGATTTAAATTATCTGCTCTCTTACATGCATATTCTTTATACTGAATAGCTATTTGGTATTTACAAAATTTATAACTACATTCTTTCTGTTCATGTCTGGGATATTTTTTTAATATGTACAGTTTTGGTTTTTAAGATCAGTGTCAGTCAAATTGATGTTCATGGTGAGAGTATTTATATTTCCAACCCCACCCCCCCCTCTGTCCTAGGGGTAAAAAATATTCATTGAATGGAAAGTAACTACAGTTTAAATGTCAAAAGTACAGTTTTTAAAATTCTAGTGCTCTATTTTCCTCAGCGCTCCAGGAATGTGTCGTATAATTATACTGTGATGGAATATGCATAAAATGAATTATATTTCTTGATGGGCAAAAGTTAAAACGTGCATTTGAGGATTATTTTAAACCATTTATGTAAAAAATAACTGTGTCCAAAACATGCAAATTTAAGGTGGTAAGTTTTCATTTTGCATGAGGGAAATATGCATGAACATTCTAGAAGTCAATCATTGGCCATTTTTTTCTTTCCTTTGCAGTCGTATACATAGCTTTGCATTTCATGTTGAACTTTCTTACTATGAGTTTCTTGACAGTTAGTTTACATATAACTTAGTTTTAAATATAGTTTATAGAAACCTGAATAAAAAATTTGAAGATGTTATGTGAACTCTACATTTTAATACTTAAAAATTTAGAAATTTCTACATTAACTTAATATATTAAACAGAGTATAACAGTTAATTACTTGACACTGGAAAATTTGACATCAGAGTTCTTGTCATTCGGGCCTTTGATCAGGGCCAGCCTTAGTCCTTGTTGGGCCAAATTGCAGAAATTTTGTTGGGATCCTTGAAACTTCTGATATACATTAACTGCTAAACATTTAATTTGAAGCATAAAAGACAAAATTTAGGAAGGTTGTCGTATTTCCTTTTGTATGTACTTTTATAGAAATAGAAAAACTAAAAAGTAGCTGGACTACATATATTTAAGATATTTAAATATAAGTATTTTTTTTACATTATTTGCAGAAAAAAGTTGTTTACAATCAAATTTTACAAGATTTTTTTATCAACAAGATCATTTATAAATTGGTGAAATTTTAATTTCCTTATTTCTACATGCCCTGTACACACTATTGCAAGACAGTTAAGTCTCTTCTGCAATATAGTTGACCTCGGGTATATTTTAATTTTAATCATGAAAAGATTATTTTTTTCAATGCTATAGTTACATGAATTGTTAAAAATATCTTTAAAGGTATAAAAGCATTTGAGAAGCCATTAGCCTCCATTTATAGCAATTGTAGTATTTCTGTAGGGTTTCTGAACAATAGGTTTTAATACTTCTACTTCTTTGACCAGCATGTAACTATCTTCGTCTAAATCTTTTATAGACTTACCTGGTAATTATTCTGAATCTTTTTTACATTTCTCAAAAAAATTTTTAGTACTGATGCATGTTTGATGTTCATTCCGTGGAATCGTCTCGAATTAACTTGTCTAGCTTTATACAATATTTTTTATAAACAATTCACCTCAAACATTTCTTTCCAGTTACTTATTGGTTCATCTGCATACTCGTAATTAAATATCCTTTTACATTTTATTTTAATGTTTTTCTCAAAATTCTGGAGTGATTTGTAAATCAATCAGAAAATCTGTGGCTCTGACTAAATCTTATTCGAAATCAAACTGGCTATATTTTGTCGGGTATTTAGAAAGGTTTCTAAATGATCACAGTACTTCCTTTCAGACATTCTCAATTTTTCTTCCTGTGGGGCTCTGTACTAGCACAGGACTCAATTGCTTCCAATAAATCCAATTGTATTAAAGCAAGCCCTGCGTATCATAACTTAATTCTTTATATATTTTCTTTATATATTTGAGTTCCAAAGACTTGCTGGTTTCTTTGACGTTTTCGACATGAGACAGCCCATCTATAGGCCATCTACTTTCCTGGGTATGTTGAAATATGCTACTGCTAAGTTGGACTTGATACAGCCTGTACGTAAGCATGTCTCCCTACAAACTGAGTTAAAATCTTTTGCTCTGGGTACTATTCAGGAGAGATACCCAAATCAGGATTGGTTGCATGTGTATAGTGATATGTCTGCCACAAAAGCCTCCAGTAGAGCTGGAGCATACTCCAAATTTTTCAATCTTAAAGAACCTCTCTGTGCCTGGTCGGATAATTTGGACGGCGAAATTTTTGTAATATTTATGGCCCTTAGGGCTATTGGTTAAATCCCTTATCCTCTTCATTGACTCTCAGGCTGCAATTCAGGCCATTATTGACTATACCCATGATAACTCGAGTTTGAATTTAAACAGCGTATAGATTCATTTCTTAGTACTGGAAATAAAAAGAAACAAATTCTATCCTTTTATGCATGGTATTCTCCAGGTTGTCTTATGATTATCCATATCATTTTAATTCTGTGGGTAACTCTGGGGTGTTTGGTTTCTCAGACTTTTTAATATTTTATGAAGAGATCTCGGACTAGTAGCCTAAATTTTTGGTTCGATATAAACATGTAAATCTACTCAGGGGAGAAAAATTTTGGGTATTTTGCATCTTTCACATTGCATATTATCTCATTGAATCATCATTTGGTAAGCCAAGTTTCAGTAGGTATATAGATATATTAAATCCTTTAACTATTTAAAGGTGTTTTTCAGAAACTTTCAAAATTTGCAGGCCTCTTTTCACAAGAGAATCTCTGTGGTGAATTAAACAGTTTAAATTTCATGTAGGTTATTTTTTGTGACTGCAGATTTTGTTTTTAATTTACTTATACTTTTAAAAGATTTAATTTGTGTGAGTATTACTGTTCTGTATGCTATGCATATATGTTTCTTAAATCACTGTTTTGAAAAATATGGTATTAAACTTTTGCTGTTACTCTAGGCATACATTTATGACTGAAGAATAAAATATTTCATACTCTATCATGAAAAATTGTTTGTACTGACAATGACATTTCTATCTCATTGTTAATGCAGAGGTAGGTGTGATTTTTCTCTAACCAAAAAGTGTTTTAATAGGTATAGCTTAATCTTCATTTAATTTCTTGTAGCACTGAATTGTATTGTAGAGTTCTGACCTAAAAGAATTCCAGTCTATGTGGATTCCTCGAAATTATTTGACTTGATACACAAATTGAAAAATATTACGAGATTACCTTATCCTGTAAGAACAAAATGGTTTTCCAATATTCTCTGAATCACACAATTCTTTTATTTATTTTAATATGTAGTATAAAGGTAACTTAAGATAATCAGAATGTAATTTGAATTATTCTTAATTTATCTAATTTCATTTTTATAATTCTAATTCTTAAGTTTGCCAGATTTATAGCAAAACTATTTGAATATTATCAACAAAAAGTCTGAACAGTGTTTAAAAGATAAGTCAGCAATTCACATTTATTGTCCTAGTGTACATTTTTATAGACATTCATATTAATTTCTAGCGCATTTATTATGTAGTAGTCTCCTTTGTGCTTACATAGCTCGCTAAGTAGATGCATGCAAAGCCGAATTGGAAAAATATTTGCAGCAAAATATCATTATTAAGAAAGGCTATTAATTTAGAAGCTATGTAAGCTTAAATATCCATCACGCAAAATAGAGGAAAATTTTTAAAATAACGACAAATGAGAAAGACGTGCCAAAATCAGGTTATATAAAAAATTGTTTGCAATGTTTTTGAAAATTTTAAAATTCCAATAACATAATTTTTTAGAAAAATTGAGCTTTAAAACCTTATATAAATTTAAACATTTCCCTTCACCCCCCACCCCAAAAATATTTTTTTATAAAAGGAATGATAGTTAAAATAAAAAAAGAGAAAATTAGAATACGCTAGTATTTTTTTTAATATAGAAATACAAAAACAATATCTTTTTTCAAAAATACCTTTAATTATATTACACTTTAATTAGCAGTAATCACCGAGCACTCCCTCTCGAAACTTTTTTATTTTGCAAATTAAGATTTAAATAGGAAAATATTTTTGAAATGTACAAGTAAAGCGTTAAAACAATTGTTATCAGTTCAGTAATCATTTATTACGGAGCGGTAAAGACGACATTTCAGTACGAAAAACTCCCGGTCGTACACAAAACACCCTCACGCACGTCATGAGCAAGTACGGTTACCGGAGAGAAATTTTTATTGCCCCACTTCGCGCATCGGTATGAGTATCGTACTTCAACCAAAATTTTAATTAGAAAGAATGTAATATAATTATTTTCTACTGATCTGTATATATATGTCATTTTTCTTTTCATTTTAAGCCTGAGAAATTCTTTTTCTTTACTATAATACCGAGCAGTATCAGATAAGTATGTCACTGGTCGAGTCTGAAGTCACACCCCACATTTGGCATATTTTGTTTACAACCCGGAGAAAATTTACAAATATGAATTGCGTGAGAGATAACTAGGATAAAACTTGTTTAAGCAATCCTAAATTAGTTTTTTCTAATTATGAAAATTTAAAATTGATTTTATAAGTAGATTTTAAGGAGCATCGCATGATCGCCGTGTAGAATTATTTTGTTTAGAATTTTTATTACGTGTTTACATTCTTATAATACAATATTTAAAATTTGTTGGTCTGAAAGAGACCTTAGCCGTGTATTCCTGACGTATATCACATAGACTACAGGAGGTCCCCAGACAACTGTTTTGAAATATTTGAAAATGTGAAGAATCACATAAAAGTACTATTGTACAGTAGATGAACGTAAAGAAATTTGAAGAATTTATACTATTGTCTATTCTATTGTATTATATACACAACATTCAGATTAAAATATGGAGAGAGCATGGTGAAAAATATCTGTAGCTACCCAACTACAGTCCAAATATGCCGTAACAAATCCATAAGCCGCATATTCTTTGTTATTTCCTGTAATAATTTTATATATTTTATTATATTCATGAACTTTTTAATCTGATGGTAACCAAGCTTTTTCATCAGATGTTCATCTTTGGAATTTCCCGGAGCATTAAACTAAATAATTAATGATAAAATTATTTTTAATTTCTGATAACTAAAATGAATATAAAGAGAAAAAGAATTTTTTTATAAGTTATTAATCGGACCGATATCCGTATTGTGGAGATTCCAACAAACCAAACATATCAAATCTCTCTGCGTCCTTATGATCTACCAGGACAAAACAATAAGAATGGCTAAGGAACCTCGTGCCCTAATTACAATAAATTTAAAATGCTCAGTAGTTTAATTAATCGAGAGCGCAATTTATAACATCTTGTAATATATAACATCTCAGTTTATAGATATCTCATTTCCTAGCACAAACATATATACAGTGTGTCCATAATTAAATTTCCCTAGTTTAAAGTTGTCTATAGTCGAAACTATTGTTCAGAAAGTTATGAAATTTTGTGTAGGAAATATTGAAGGAATGGGAATTTATGTGGGCGAATAATAAAAAAAAGTTCAAAATTTCGCAACCAGAGGACGTTTTTGATGAATTACACATTTCGCCAACATTTACTATAGTTAAAAAAATTTATTACAACAAAACATGTTCAACATGACAGCCATCATTTTCTGCTATAATTTGAAATCGTAAGATAACATGTTCTACAGTTGACCGCAGTGTGTCCGGGGAAATGCTGAGAAAATGTCGTGAAATGCTGTCTTTCAGATCAGGTATAGTTCTTGGTTTATCAAGACTGACTAGATGTTTCACATGCCCCCTAAGCCAAAAGTCGCATGGGTTGAGAGGTCTGGGGATCGGGGAGGCCACACATTAGGAAAGTGGCGGCTGATGACACGTTCTTCTGTAAAGTGATTTTTAGAACGTTCTTAACACGAAGGCTAATGTGTGGAGGAGCTCCATCTTTCATAAAAATTGTGCGTGAAAGGCACTGACGTGATTGCAGATCCGGAACAATTTATTCAGTAACAAGGATGCATATCGCTCCCCGATGACCAAGCATGTTACTGGACCTTTAGGACTTAATTCCTCGAAGAAATGCGGGCCGAGAATAAAAAATGCAGAAAATCCACACCACACAGTTACTTTCGGTAAATGCATCGGAAATCTAAGTTTAAACGCTGATTTTCTGGTTCCCAAATTCGGCAGAACCGTCCAAATAAAAGTGTGCTTCTTCTGTCCAGAGGATATTCCAAGGCCATTCTGCATCAACCTCAAAGCGAGCAAGAAACTGAAGTGAGAACCGCTGTCGAGTCTCGAAATCATGTGTAAGCAACCTCTGCAGAAATTGAAGCTTGTGTGGATAATACCGGAGGATATTCCGCATGACCTTCTGGACAGTTGAACGGGGCAGATATAATGCTTCTACCACACGACGGACACTGGTACTATTATCGGGGCAAATTCTAGTTGACATTACTATTTATGCTACAACGGCCAATTTACACCTGCAACGTAAGTATCTCCCCGCCGCTACAAATGCGGATTGCCATATTTGGCCTTTTATCGCCTACTGCGTATTGATTTTCCATTGGTTGCTTTCCAGCAAAGCGGGAGACAGTTTTGTTTTCACATCACAGTTTGAACTAATTTTCTAAAGTACACCAACATAAGTTTTCGAATTGTCTTAATTGCTATAGAATTGTTTCCTGTTCATTTTATGATTTCAAATAGTATGTGACTCTCATAGAAACCATGCATTCTTATAAATTACTTTGTCAAATTTTTACATACGAGAAGTATTTAACTCTCTTTAGGCATTAAGAAAATTATGAAGGTTTTAAATACCTTCAGAGGCTCTAAGAAAACAATCACATGTTTTGATTTCTATTTTTATGCAATCAATGTATTTTGAAACTTTTAACCTGTATCGTTCTACTTACTATTTCCCAAAGTTATGTGAGGGAGTTTCAGAAATCCCCAATAAAATTTAGAGTCCTGTTTACTTTTATATATACGGGATCATACAAAAATTTATTATTATAGATGCAGATTTCTGGATATTTAGGTTTTTGAAATTGTTAGTTTTTTTCTGAAAGCCAGCAGCTCTATCATTCGTAGCGAGGAATTTTAGAATTTCTATGGGTTTCAGAAATATTAAGATGGAAGAATGCTTCCATTTCTTCACCAGCATATTGAGATATACATATGCACGTTTTACACACTTCGTTTAGTCGTTATTTTGAATAATTTTTGCATCTGTTTACGCAATTTTCTTTTAGACATTTAAAAAAAAAATTCCTAATCTAATAGGTCAAATCGGCTTAAAGCCGGTCCTGCCCTTTAAAATGTTGTGATGACTAAACTAATGACCTGTTCCATTGAAAAATCACATGCATTTAATTTTTTCAACGCTTTATAAAATTTCCCACTTTTCGCAATTTAACTAGGGGAATATATCGTCAAACTTTAATTTCATCCTTTGTGAAATATCTTATAACTTTTGTTAGCCATATTTTTGCCCAGTTTAAAAATTAAATGAAAACGTGAATGATTTTTTGCTTCGTTGCAAGTTTATAACTTGGAAAATAGATTGAAGAAATCAGCGTTTAAACATTTCAGATTGTACAGCAAATCACGGCAGTTAATATTACAATTGGTATAGTGTTGAAAATTTTCTTTCAATTGTTAACTGCAGATGTGTATTCCTCCCCACTTGTCTCTTGTAAACACTGCCTTTTCTGAGGGTAAACCATTACCCATCTGCAGGAAATAACACCTGTTCGTCTTTTCCTTGATGCCAATACCGTTATTTAGCGAAAAATGGGTGATGTTTGGTGACAATCTCCTCCTCACTTTCCACCCCTCGTGAAAAAAGAACGCCCCCCCCCGAGTGGCCACTTTTTGACAGATTTTCCCTTCGGACTTCAGGGTTACCAAAAATTCACATCCACATTGATCGCCAGATACTCCCGCCAAGTAAACGAAGCCTTGTGAATGGTTCTATTATTCTATGACGTTGCATTCTCTCTCGCAGGATGTATTGCGCATTATTTACTAAATACATGAAACACCACATTTTTGTTGCTCAAATATGTCTACGCTTTATCAGTTAAATCATTATTTTAATGATTTATGTCTGAAATGTACCTTTTATAAAATCTGTTAATAGGAAAAAGTGCGAACTATATCGCAATGGCGGAATCATACTGCTCTAGCAATTTGCCTGTATTCAGGTTAGGTATTCCCCGAATATAGCCTGTTCGTTGGAAGCTTTGTCCTCTTCCACCTGAAGCGCAACCTTCTCTACAGCTTCTCTCTACTGTTCTCAATTCTTTCTTCTTCTGCAGGTTTCCTTCCTATTCCAGAACGAATGTTAAAAGAAAAGGTTTCTTCAAATTTGGCCACCATTAATCGAAGACCTTTAACAGTCATAGGACCTTTTCGTATCGTCTTCAAACTCCGAAATTTTCGAAGAGCAACTAGTGCTGAGTTATTGTTTTGGTAAAAAAAAACTTTACTAACAAAGCTATATCTGGTAATCGTAACGATGACATTCTGATTAGCAATAGGAAGCACACTGAAAACAGAATCTCCATGAAAGTTTCTAAGTTTTATAACAGCTTCTGCTCTACGTCGACAAAAATTAATTTGCATATTTGTTTCTTCTTTCCTTTAAATCTTTTGTCCGAAAATTAGTTATCGAACAAGTTTCCTATCGACTTTGCAATCACTTTCAAGATTGTAAAATTTAATGAGTATGAGTTATTGTGTTAGGGTGACGTATGGACAAAAAGATGGTGAAATCTTAAGTAAATGTGCAATTCATCAAAAACGTCCTCAGGTGGTGAAATTTTGAACTCATTTTTTTATTTGCTGAAACAAATTCCCATCCCTTCAATATGTCCTACACAAAATTTCATAATTTTCTGAACAATAGTTTCGACTGTAGACAACTTTAAAGTAGGGAAGTTTAATTATGGAACCCTGTATTTTGCTATTCATTTCACGTGTAAAATAGGAAAAGAGCGTGATGGTACAGTGCTAATATACCTCATTCAAATTTCTTTCTCCTCACTTTGCAGGTTCTGGATACAGATTGCTAGGTGCGAAATTAAAATGTTTGTGGTGTCCAAAAATTCAGGAAGTTAACGTATTGCTGGCAGTTACTGTTTCTAGTCATGGTGTAAAAGAACGTCGGCAAGCCGGAACAGCAAATGTCGTGTGTTTCCAGAGTAAATAGACTTTCCAGTGAATGCCATTCCTGCAAGCAGAGCCCTACTAAAGCCGAAGATGAATTCACTCCATGTGACACTTATATAAGTAGTCAAAATGGAAAAAGGTTCCAGTGCAAAAATTCTCCCTCGCACCGATGAAAAAGTGTTCGAATGCATAAACACGCATCATTCGTACCACATTATTGATAATCCTCTCTCTACACATATGGAAAAACCTTTCACCTGCAGTGTATGTGAGAAGAGATTTTCTCTACAGGGTAATTTAATGACACATCTCCGCATTCACACGGAAGAGAAACCTTTCGCATGCACTATATGTGGGAAAACATTTTCTGTACAGTGTAATTTATTAGCACATCTCCGCATTCACACGGGAGAGAAACCTTTTGCATGCACTAACTGTGGGAAAACATTTTCTTTAAAGGGTACTTTAATAAAACATATCCGCATCCACACGGGAGAGAAACCTTTCTCATGCACTGAGTGTGGGAAAACATTTTCTCGACAGGATGATTTAAAAACACATCTCCGCACCCACACAGGAGAAATTTTCGCATGCACTGTATGTGAGAAAATTTTTTCTAAACAGAGTTCTTTAAAAAGACATCTCCGCACCCACACGGGAGAGAAACCTTTCGCATGCACTGAGTGTTGGCGAACATTTGCTGTAAAGGTTAGTTTAATAAGACATCAGCGCATCCACACGGGAGAGAAACCTCTCGAATCCGATGAGTGTGGAAAAACTTTTTCTCAACAGGGTCATTTAAAAACACATCTCCGCGCCCACACAGAAGAGAAAACTTTCGCATGCACTCTATGTGAGAAGAGATTTTCTCGACAGGCACATTTAAATAGACACCTCCGCGCCCACACAGGAGAGAAAACTTTCGCATGCACTCTATGTGAGAAAAAATTTTCTCGACAGGATGATTTAAAACGACATCTCCTCACCCACACGGGTGAGAAACCTTTCGTATGCACTGAGTGTGGGAAAACATTTTCTCGACAGAATAATTTAAAAACACATCTCCGCGGCCACACAGGAGAGAAACCTTTCGCATGCACTGTATGTAAGAAAAAATTTTCTCGACAGGGTAACTTAAAAGTACATCTCCGCGTCCACACAGGAGAGAAACCTTTCGCATGCACAGTATGCGAGAAAAGATTTTCTGTACAGGTTCATTTAAACAGACATATCCGCGTCCACACAGGAGAGAAACCTTTCACATGTTCAATATGTGAGAAATGGTTTTCTGTGCAGGCTCATTTAAGCAGACATATCCGCACCCACACGTGAGAGAAATATTTTGCTTGCACTGTGTGTAAGGAAATCTTTTTCTCGAGAGGGTCATTTAAAAACATCTCCACACCCACACAGGAGAAATATTCGCATCCACTGTATGTGAGAAAAAATTTTCTAAACAGAGTTCTTTAAAAAGACATCTCCGCACCCACACGGGAGAGAAACCTTTCGCATGCACTGAGTGTTGGCGAACATTTGCTGTAAAGGTTAGCTTAATAAGACATCAGCGCATCCACACGGGAGAGAAACCTCTCGAATCCGATGAGTGTGGAAAATCTTTTTCTCAACAGGGTCATTTAAAAACACATCTCCGCGCCCACACAGAAGAGAAAACTTTCGCATGCACTCTATGTGAGAAGAGATTTTCTCGACAGGCACATTTAAATAGACACCTCCGCGCCCACACAGGAGAGAAAACTTTCGCATGCACTCTATGTGAGAAAAAATTTTCTCGACAGGATGATTTAAAACGACATCTCCTCACCCACACGGGTGAGAAACCTTTCGTATGCACTGAGTGTGGGAAAACATTTTCTCGACAGAATAATTTAAAAACACATCTCCGCGGCCACACAAGAGAGAAACCTTTCGCATGCACTGTATGTAAGAAAAAATTTTCTCGACAGGGTAACTTAAAAGTACATCTCCGCGTCCACACAGGAGAGAAACCTTTCGCATGCACAGTATGCGAGAAAAGATTTTCTGTACAGGTTCATTTAAACAGACATATCCGCGTCCACACAGGAGAGAAACCTTTCACATGTTCAATATGTGAGAAAAGGTTTTTTGTGCAGGCTCATTTAAGCAGACATATCCGCACCCACACGTGAGAGAAATATTTTGCTTGCACTGTGTGTAAGGAAATCTTTTTCTCGAGAGGGTCATTTAAAAACATCTCCACACCCACACGGGAGAGATGCCTTACTCCTGCACTGTATGTGAGAAAAGATTTTCTCAACAGAGTCATTTAACAGCACATCTTAGCACCAACATAGGAGAGAAACCTTTCGCATGCATTGTGTGTGAGAAAAGATTTTCATTGCAGGGTAGTTTGAAAACGCATATCTTTATCCAAGGAGGAAAGTCTTTTGGTCCTCACGATATGCGAAAAAAGGTTTTCACAACTCGATCATTTAAAAAAAACATTTTCGTGCCGACACAGAAGAGAAATCTTTTATCCTCTGTGTGGGAGAAAATTTTCCTTTCAGCGTGCTTTAAATACGCGTCTCCGTACCCATACAAAAGAGAAACCTTTCGATTGCACTGTATGTGAGCAAAGGTTTTCTGCAGAGGGTCCTTTAAAAGAAATACCCTTTCACCTGCAGGGTATAAGAGATAGGCTTATGGCTTGAGAGCAGAGGAAAAATGCATCTTCCTACCCATTCAGGGATGTAACCGACGCTATCGTATAAAACGGGATTATTTGGCGCAAAGAAATATTTTTGACCAACCGTGGTGAAAATGTAATTTAAACTCAGATTTTGTAGTCTTTAATTAGAGGTGATATCGCACATAATAATGTTTTGGAATTTAAATTTTTATAACATTATTAATTTTTTTTACATATATATGAATGCGATATTGGTCATCACCTCAGAGCTCTGAGGTATTCTTGACCCATCAAAGGGATTGAAGTAAAAAAAACTGTCGTTATACCTGTTTATATACTGCTGGAAATGGTGTCGTGAAATGTCACTTATGCAATACTTCTGGTTTTTGCTTTTTTTCCAATATTTAATTATAATAGTTAAGATTTGATTGTTTTTTCTACATCTGTTGTGTTCTGTAAATGAGGAAATAAATATGAATAATGATATGTAAATAAATATTTTTTGGTTTCATATCGAGAATGGATTAATTTTCGCTTTTGTCTCTCTTTTAATTATTTTAAATTAATTTAGTTTTTATTATTTTATTAGAAGGTTTTTTTTGCAATGTTCAGATAAAATAATATTTAATGCATGGTTAATCTAATTATTAGATATCGTCTCAAATTTTTATGTATGAAATATATAATTTTAATTTGAACTCAGCTCTTGAAAAATGTTTAAAATTTATAAATTACACCAAGTCTTGTCTATCAAACGATGAACTCTTTACTGAGTCTTGCAATATATTCGGACAGTTTAAAAGAAATATTTGTACAGGTGTCACTGTAACTCACGGCGACATACCTGTACGGGAGATTTCCATCCTGTAATGAAGAACGGTACCATATATATAAGATAGAGTTCAGACGGTATCATATATCTGTACAAATGAATTCAGTTCTGTATCCTATGCTGTAAGTTAAGAGAGTTCAGGAGGACTAGGAATCGCCGGTTAAGACAGTCCGCATACTCTATGACGCAGAATGTCACTATATTGAAAATCGATGATTCTGTAGTACCACGAAAATGTCCGTCTGTCAGTCCTGGAAAGCTGTTATCGTGTACAGTTGGTATGATGAAGTAATCAGTTCGTTTGGGAGACAGCGATCAGGAAACAACACCACTGGCCGGATTTTAGATGAAGCTGCTGCAGATGAATTAGTACTAATGTGTTGAGCATCGTAAAAACTGGTTACTACGCTACCAGCATTCAACGGGATGAACTAAAATTTAAACTATTATAACATCCAGTCGACACTATATTTTAAGTAAAAAGAGTTTTATTTTGAGCTTATTTCTTCGAAGAAATTCTAGATTAAAAAAACACTAATATCGTACATGATGAAGATTTCCTCAGAACTGCATACAGTAAGGACCATGGCGGTCTAACAAAAAGTAGGAGACCTGAGTATGAGTCACCGCACAGGTAAGCAAGCACTGCACTAATTGAAAAATATTTCAGCAAAAGAAAATGGCTTCTCCCACAGGGTCGAGCCGAAGCTCTTACCTGGGGGAAACTACAAATTTCACACATACTCAGTAAGTGAAAACTCAAGTCTGTAATAATATCCACTTTTTAAAATCTGGACAGAGCCGGAAAAGAAGTAAGGTTGCCATGCACGTAAAACCGCCAAGCTCGGAAGAGGACCGCTAAAATAATGTGCCAACAACCTTGCGAGCGCAATAGAAAACGTCGAAGAACGCGCCAAGCTAAGTACTTGAGTTTCTCTAATAACTCGTATTGGTCTCGGCATACAGTGATGTCAGCAGACCGCTTTTTTTTCGAAGAAATTGAACAAGTTGCACCCAAATGCGAGGCTAGTACGACCCAAGCCTGGACCCTTAAGCGAGGCTAGCAATTGAAAACAAACCAGTTCACCGAACAGATGTTAATAATAGAATGGGTCCGAGCTATTCTATTGAACATGGTAACACTGGGTACAAAAGCGATTGACATGTAAACGCCCCGCTTTCAAGACAACCGGCTGACGTGACAGAAAAGGAGACTTTAAACTGAGTCCAGCTAGGAATTTCGAGAAATACAATTATCTGTAAGAAAACCATTACTGGTGCAGAACACACACGAAGCGTGGGAATGGCCACGAGGAATGGTCAAATTTGGACTAGGATCACTAAAAATTAAGAAAAAGAGGTCAGATTTAATTAATAAAAACTAACGAAAAATCGCCGTTACAGACAGGTCCTGGTATCATCTGCTCTGACTCTGAGTGGTACTAGTAATGAGATAAGCTAACATATGCGATAAATTTTGTGTCATACTCAAATTAAATTTAATCTTGTCGTAAGCAAAAACACGGGTGTATCTAAAATTCATAAGAATTTGGAGGCATCAGTTGCCAAATTCATTTTGCACAAATGATGTGGTCTGAAGGAAATTACTATCTCCTTTGGAGAAATTTCTAAACTTTAAGAATATCGTTTCGAACTTACAGTTACACACGTATGAGGACAAAATTTCTGTGTTTGTAAACGATTTAAATGATTTTTTTAAAACTACCCATAAAAACAAAATATGGATAAGAAGTGGATATTCGGTTATAAAAAATGGTGAAACGTTACATTTAAGTGAAGTAGTGCAGTATTCATTAATATAACTTGAATCTCGCAATTTGTGAGTTCTTTTTTCTTAAGCCAATGACTTTTAAAAAACTTCATCAAGGTAGGATTTCACTTTTTGAGATTCCCTCCCACCGCATGGTTTCGTGGTCGGGACACTGACAGGTTGGAGGGTGGTCGATCCCTATTACGCCATGCAGACAATGCGGCGCTCGTCTCTTGTGAAGTATGGGAAAAAATATGCATGACGGAAAAAAGTAAATCAGAATCACAGGAAAAAATGAAATGAAAAGTTAATGTGCGGAGAGCACTCTTACTCAGTTGACTTTGATAAAAACAAACAGTAAAAACCCTTTTTTTTATTTTCGTCGGCTGCAAATGAAGGCATGAGTTCGATCTCCTGTTCTTAGAGACGGTCATAAATAGTCGTAGTAGCTAAATTCCGCAACTTGAAACAAAGTTTACTTACTGCGGTTACAATGTGCACAAGTTTTTTCCGCCGACATATTTCTGCAGATCAGTGGCTCTTAGCCGGGCAGAACCCCTTCAGTCGTGCCCTGCGAGTGGGGTTATCGGTTATTCTCATGAAAGCGAATGAGTTGACAACGACCATATTTACTTTCAGTGCCTCGATTAATCTACTACTTCAACTTTAGTTTGAAGTGTTGGTGAAAAGATTACCCTGGATTCTTTTTTCAAACGAGAAGATCTACAATGGAGCCAATGAAAATGTGAACAACTTAGAAAAAACATCACTCTCTGTGGCCAGGAATCGTAAGCAAGTACTAGGTCTAGGCTACTGACAATAGTAGGGCGATGAGCTGTACGTTGAAGATATCCTATATTCTCTAAATTTAAATTTACAGCGTATTATAAATTCTCTTTTTAATAAAGCACGACCCCCTTTTCCAAAATTGCAACCTAAAAGTAAAGTAAGTATAATTTATATTAGCCCTGCAGATCATTAAGCAGGCATGTGAAGTATCGGAACTCAATAACATCCCCTGATATGAGTGTTAGAAGTTATGAGATTTCGAATGTCAGTATAGTGTCAAAATTCTTGAAGAGCCCTCGAACCACTCTGAAGTTATGTCTTCTATAACGTCAAAACCCCCACTTTGCAAGAACTTTATGGCTACTTATCCTACGCCCAGGTCAACAGTTCGCGGTTGTAACAAGCGCGGGATCTAGCAGTAAAGTCCCCGATAAACTTAAGTGGACACTTGAACTCCACGAATCTAAAATCGTCCAATTAAAAATTAAGTAGTTTAGGCCCTCTGGCGACAATATCGCAAAACACCCATTTAATATTGCAAGAACAGAAGACTTTTCTCTCTGCGTGTCTAACTCTTGTTGCTGTCGGACCTGCTGTCCGCTCCTGTATGTAATCCGCGCCCCGTCCGGGCAAATCCAAGGGCCGCTGCAGCCTTCGCGATGCTTCATAATTGAATAAAGGTGATTTCTTGGATATCGACGGAAATGTGTGTTCCTCTTCTATGGCTCCGCGTGTTTTACTCTCCTAAATTTCGTAAGTGTTTTCCTGAATGAACACTCAGCCCGACTGCATCACTCCTCGTACCGACTGCATCTCCCAGAAGTTCTACGCGTCCATCCCCTTGTGCTAAATTTTCCAAATGTGATTATTAT